>CAJHNH020006168.1:257500-377500 GCA_905116865.2 Candidula unifasciata | reverse complement strand
GTCTGTGGCAACAGCACTAGTCATGCGGCCCACTATCCCCAGGTTTAAAGATCCCGCTGTGTACACCGTACTGGCAGATACGGCAAGTAGTACGTTTAACTCCACTGGGCTGAAGCGGTATACTAATATATTATGTTACATCCACCCATTTGAAAGAATAAGTTCTTTGTTTATCAAAGCCAGTCAAAGGTTTTTCCTATCATGTGTAACAAATTACATATGCTGTCTTCTAAGTACACAGCTCCACTGATAACTGCAGCGCAACAAACCAATTGTAACATGCCCGAGGTTTAAGTTAATGACATGGCGTGAATGAACTAACAATACTTAGCCCTGAATGTAGGTCAGAATACGTAAATGCACTGCTGTTTTGATTATTATGTAGGGCAGAAAACGCAAGTTCAGCAGTGACACACAAAACCTATGGCTTCACAATAGCGGCGATATTCGTTTTCTTAAGCTTCTTTTTGTTGTATACTAGTTTTTGCTGTGTTCACTGGAGCCGCTTTGGAAATACCAGCTTATATTAGATAGATATCAACTTTAGTTATAGAAGGTATGTTTTGTATCTAAATCCATGCTTTTTATAAACAAGCGGCATTGGTTCTTCGCCCATGCTAGATGATGCATGCAGTGTACTGTTGAGTACAGTGGTAATGTTTGTGGGTCATAGTTTTGCTTATGTTTATTTAGGGGTGATATTTCCCAGACGGTACACAGTACCGGCACCTTTTTAAGGCATTCTTTTGCAGCACTACTCATTTTAAACTTTCTGTTTTAGTTTACTGTTTTAAGATTCGACATCATAGAACACCGAGCATATCACTGGTGCTCAGTCTCCAGCAGCAAATATTTCTAAGTGTAGATGCTGGTTATTTCCGTTCCCCTCATATGTCCCTCCCTGCCTGATTCTGGTTCAAACATTCAAGCACATGCCATTTTATTTGAGCAATCTTACTCTGTATTGACTTAAAATATTTCATAACTAGGTATCATTTCCTGCTATTGAAAGTGTATTAAAGGCTAACCATCTCATTTGTTACTTGATTGATTTATTGACTGATTCATTCATTCATTCATGTATTCATTCATTCGTTAATTTATTAATGCATTTATTCTTTAAGCAACTCCGACTTTTTTTGTAGACTTGAGAGATTTCATGACTATCAAAAGTGTATCAAATGCTAATCATCTTGTTTGTTACTTGAGCAACCCCGACTTTTACATGTCTATCTCTCTGTTGAATTAAGATATTTCTTGACTACGTGTCGTTTGCTGCTATACAGAAAATGGTATCAAAGGCTAAAATTGTCTCCTTTGCTATTTAGATAAACTCTTTTCGCAAGAATGGCTGGTCTGATGAACACAGTCAGCCTATGGAGCAAAGCCACGCTCTACGGAACAGCCGTTTCCTTCGGTATAATCAAAGACATTTTTGTTAAGGGACCCAAGGTGTTAAGCCCGAAGCAATGGGACAGGCCTCACTATCTGGACGACCCTAGTCTTGGATCCCACGGCTTCCTGGCCTTAAAGGTAACAGATGAGCTCTAATGTGTTAAATGTCTGTATTCACAAAGCCTTTCAGTTACAAAGAATTGTCCCTTCAACTCATTCTTTCCCAAGTAGGTGAGCTTACAAACAGTAAATAATTAGGTCTGGCTGGGGGGAGGGGGGGGGGAGTGGTGGGGGGAGGTCAGCAGACACCTCTTCTTCTTCTTCGTCTCTAGTTCGGTATTGCCTTTCCTTGGTAGGGACTACATCGGTGCTCGTCTTCATGGCCTTGTCTATTGTGGCACAGTCGTGCCTATACATCCCCCAAGAAATAGATGTGCCTAAGTCGGCCAAGTGAATGAATATAGTTCGTATCTCTCTTCAATCGTACTCATGAACAAGGCCAGTGATGTAACAATTACACAAGAGCTGTTTATTTACAATATTCCAGTCATAGAGGCTTCATAAATTCAATAGTATATGAACACTGTATTATCTGGATACAGGCTATTCGTATGACTCTCTACGAGTTCCTTAACCACTGTTCTAGCTAAACTCCAAGTTTAACATATACCTTCTAAACGAAGTAAATCACTAGTTTTCTCCTAACCTGTCCTATCAAGCGGTTCCGTGGCTAACTGTCCTCTCCAGCGGTTCCGGGGCTAACTTTATTCCCCCGCTTTCCCGCCTTTCTCGCGTACCTTCTCCATCACTTCTCTGTCACCTGTCTTTGGTGGTCACGTTTGGATGAACGTATCTCATCAGCAGGTCACAGTTCATGGGCACTCGTCGAATGTTTCATCCCTCACTGTCAGATGTCATGGCGGTGTGTTCTGCATAGCTGGCTAGGCCATGGCTTTCTAATCACCTATTTCTGTCATTTCACATCGAATGTACAATGCCACCACCTGTATTTACAGGCATTTATCTACTGTGATAGTCCACAGCGTTTATTGTTGCTTCCCTAAGAGGTTGCTTCCTCTGTTTAATGCATATCGCATCTTCTGTAAAGAAATAGCCGGCCTATATTCAGTTACCAATCATGTCATGCTTTGGACTGGCTTATCGCCAAGTACGTTTCTAACTGTGTACCTCAGTAAAGTCTGGTTAAACTCAAATCAGTCATCATTCTGACAGAATGTATAAGAGAGGTTTTGTGGCCAGTAACTCTCTTAGCGAACATAAAACATGTAGATATTGTAATCTTCACCCACAACCGAACGTGTGGATTTTCACTTGTCCGAGAGAGTACAACACGAGAAAAAAACGTTCATAGTGCAAAACCAAATGTAAATATTAAATGGTAAGGACAAAACAACGATATATATTTAATCTTGTCGGACAAATGACATGTAGACACAACAACAGAATATGTGTAGCGAGCGCGGTACCTCTGTACACAGCAATATAGTGTACGTAAAAGGGCGGGGGGGGGGGGGGGAAGCTGTAATTAATGTATGGTTTACTCAGGGTATAAATTCAGTCTACCCCCTGATGATTCTGGTCTACTAACGGTAGTGGATGGTAATTGTTCTAGTTCTATTTCTTCTTCTGTCTTATTATTGATCTGTGTTTTTTCCTTTATTAAATGATTAGTTACTTTTGTACATTTAATGTCTTTCCTTCGCAAATAAAGAAAAGTTATAAGTCCCATCAATATGCATAAACCAGATATCAGTATGATCCTGTTTCTGTGTGTATTTAACGTATTTTCTTGTAAATCAAGTTATGCATCGTACACATGTGTTCGCCTTAATTATACTAAAAGGTGTCGTGTATGCCATTTATTAGACGCTCCAGAGCTCTGAAATAAAGTGGAACAACTTATTAATTTTGCTATATTCGGTAGATGCCACTTCATTACGACACTTCTGGCTACTTTTATTTCCGTGTAAATTTCCATCTAATACATTTGATTTTCTCGCATCTTTATTTTCCTGTAAACCATGCCGCTCGTTTAAATCGGTGTGCGAATTTTTAATGCCCGACATTCTTGTCTCCTGTTTTGCTCTTTTGTTAGGCGAAGTTTCTACTGTTTCTTCTTCATCTCTTCTACTATTACATGTACCTTTAACTGGTACTTCTGACGGTTTTAATTCTTTCGCACTAGACGGAGTATTAGTCGTGGTTCTAACCGCGACTAAAATTCTACGACCCGTTTTGTTTGTGATCCCAATTTCACTATCTGCGTCGTAGTTTTCTGAGAATAGATCTACCTTTATGTTACTAACTACAAACGGTAATGTATTTATTCCTTCACCTTCTTCTTCTGTAGGCATCACCTGTGCATAAGACAAACCCTGCTGATTTATTTCTTTAATTGTCCCTACCATCTCTACTTTCCTATGTGTGCTATTGCTATCTAGCCTTTTTACTCCTACCGCGTTTACTTCCCATAACCATTCCATTGCTAAACAACCCTCTTTATCTTCTTCTTGTTCCGACTTAACTTTAGTCGGTGTTAACTCCTTATGTGTCTCTATGTTCCCTTCTTCTTTAAAAAATTTACCGCGTGTCCCGTTTACAGTTACCGCATTTACTTCGTTAATGTAGCTTTTATTAAACCGTTTCATGGGATTCCTCTCTTTTAACCCTCTTACTTCTAATCTGTTTGTCTCATTATCAGCAGCGCCCGTGCTTTTATTACCTGTCTGCCAAACCCCGTTAAAGTTACTGACCTCGCGATTATTTCCTAAGTTTTGCAATCTTATATTCTTATTGTAGCCTAATTTTCTTAACCTGTCTCTTTTGAATTTGTTGGTTTGATTAGTGCTCATCATGCGGAATCTATGATCTGAATTACATGACCTAACGCGACTTCGGTTATTATCATGGATATTTCCTACTCTATTAATGTTCTGATATCTGTTACCAAAATTACTCCACTGCTCATGTGCTCTGATATTTCTGTTATTTTCTAATTTTTGTAAACGCTCAGCTCTGTTAAAGTTTATTATTTGCCCACTTCCGTTTTGTACACATGACCTCAGTTGACCCTGAATGTCATGGTATGGATTCGGTCTCTGTGGTCTGAAACTCTGCTTATCTATATTGTAGTGTGCTCTCTCGTTATCATATCTTCGCCTACCGGGGAAAAAGGTAAATCGATTAGCATCGACTTTATGTGTAGTAACAGTTACTATTTTATAGCTATTCCTTCCTCTCGGTGCCTCTTCCGTTGAACTATTTACCTCTAGAATATCTCTATCTACGTTAGCTACAATATTTCCTTTTTTCAATTTTACGGTTTTCCCTGTCGCGTTTGTGATAAGGACCGGAAAACAAAGTCTTTTACCTAACGTTACAATGCCATCTGTAGTTGATAAGCATGGTTCGTTTAACAGTGCTTCCTGAAGCGCTGTTGTTCGAATAGTTTGACCTGGCAGGAAATATGGGTTTCTTTTTAAACCCGACATCACTACGTTGATTGAATTAGGTTTTAGGATGACTGTTTGTTTCGCACGTACTACCGAAGCAACGTGAATGTCATCTCTAAGATCTACGTACCTATCTCTAATTCTAAGCTTTTTAAGGTCAAAATATAGCCTTATGCCATGTTTAACTAATATGTCCCGCCCTATAATTAAATGACGGTTCATTGTTTTTACTATGATAAAAGGATGTGTCAGACGTATTCCACCGATGGAAAACGGAATCATGGCTTTACCTAAAACTGATAGGCTGGCTCCGGTGACAGACTGTAAGTTCTCTTTTGTGTGATGTAACTCTATACTACCTCTAATCCTCTTAAATACCGAGTAATTTAGAAGTGACAAATCTGCTCCTGAATCCACCAGACTATTAAACTTATTATTGTTGATTTCTATTAAACAGCAACACGGGCTGCCTGATGCATTAATCTGTCTATGGTTTGTAACTCTCTTCTGCCTATTTATTTCGTTATCTCTCTTGTGTCTTACTGAACTTTTAGAGGCTATGTCTCGTCCGTCGCTCAGCTGTGCCCCGGCCAGCGAGCGGATTGCGCGTTTCCCGAATAATGGTTTCTCCAGCCGCCTTTATTTTGTGTGTTAAGTCCCTGACTTCTGTGACTGACCTGCCACGACCTTTCACCTCTAAAATCTGTGTTAACGAGCGGTCGGTTTATCGGCTGTGTTGTGGGTCGGTTACCTGCCGGGCAAAATCGGACTTTATGGGGACCTGAACAGTTATAACACTTTAAAGTGTGTTGCACTGCCTGTATGTTAGAGTGTCTGTGTCTCTCATTTGTGTGTCTTTCTCTGTGTGGTCTAAAATGTGATATGTCCATGGGTTCCGTCAACCTAATATCTTCTTCTTCTTCTGTTCTTCGTCCAGTTTGAAGGAACACTTTTCGTCTTAAACTCTCTTCTTTAAGAGTTATGGCTACTGCCTGTTCTAGAGTTGTTGGCCCAGAACGCAATAAACGAAGTTTTTGTGAACTGTCCCTTAAACTGTCACAGAAGACTGAAACTAAAATAAGCTGAGTTTGTTGTGATTGTATCTCTTCTTTAAGAAATGCATCTTGCGCGAGACTCTGTATTCTCTGCGAATAATTCTGTATGCTCTCATCTTTGCCCTGTTTGATCTGTCGTAAGAGGAAAAAGGCCATCTGTCTGTCTGTGACATCGCTGAAATTTTGTGCTAAGTCTCTTTTCAGTTCTTCCCATGTTTCTTCTTCATTCTGCTCTAATCTTCTTCTTATGTGTTCTGAAACCGGGGAAGAACTCATCTGGTATGCTAAACGTTTGATGTCGAAACTTGTCGCACCTGAAAGGAAAGCATACTTTTCTATCTCGTTTACCCACTTTTTAAACTTTTTTGTGTCTCCCCTGAAAGGTTCAATAACCCCTGTTATTCCCTGTCTCCGAACGCTACAATCTAATCTGGAGACAGCCTTGCTGACTTCTCCTAAAACTCTGCTGAACTGGGCTTCTACTGTTCCCTGTTCTGCCATTTTAAAAAAATCTGGTAAATTAACTAATGCAAGTAAATTAAAATTGAAAAAACAGAAAATGTCAAATTACCTTGTTGAGTGCGGTCTGAAAAAAAAATTCTCTTTTCACAACACACTGTAATTAAAAATCGGCACTGTCCTGGAATTATTTTCTAAGTTAATAGGAAAGGTAGGGAAAGATAAGAAAAGGTTTTCCCTACACCACTGTAAATTGAAAATCACAATATATTTAAACTAATTAATGTTAATGTTCAAGGTTCTTTAAAATCGCGCTTATTTTGCAGTTCCTATTTGTAAAATCGGACAGCTCACAGTTCTTGACTTTCCTATAGTCTTCCGAGTGTGTAAAGTTAGGAAAAGTTTATATTATGGCTCCAGACTAGAACGGGCGCGTCCCCCTGATTCTAGTGTAGACGGTTTGCTCCAGGCTAGAACGGGCGTGTCCCCCTGATTCTAGTGTAGACGGTTTACTCCAGGCAAGAACGGGCGTGTCCCCCTGATTCTAGTGTGTAGACGGTTGGCTCCAAAAGGTGGTGCAGGCTGTTGGTCTGGTTTACGTCTCTCCAATCTGATGACGGGTTTATCGACTTTTTTGTTTTACTCAGCAGGTACAATCATAAACTTGCTTTTAGTTCACCTTTTTATAGCAGTTGCTTATTTGTTATGTTGTAACAGCAGTCTTGTTTTTTTAAAGATGTCGAGTACACAAGACTGATCGTTGGTCACGGCTCCAAATATCCTCATCGCTTGTGGCACAGTCGTGCCTATACATCCCCCAAGAAATAGATGTGCCTAAGTCGGCCAAGTGAATGAATATAGTTCGTATCTCTCTTCAATCGTACTCATGAACAAGGCCAGTGATGTAACAATTACACAAGAGCTGTTTATTTACAATATTCCAGTCATAGAGGCTTCATAAATTCAATAGTATATGAACACTGTATTATCTGGATACAGGCTATTCGTATGACTCTCTACGAGTTCCTTAACCACTGTTCTAGCTAAACTCCAAGTTTAACATATACCTTCTAAACGAAGTAAATCACTAGTTTTCTCCTAACCTGTCCTATCAAGCGGTTCCGTGGCTAACTGTCCTCTCCAGCGGTTCCGGGGCTAACTTTATTCCCCCGCTTTCCCGCCTTTCTCGCGTACCTTCTCCATCACTTCTCTGTCACCTGTCTTTGGTGGTCACGTTTGGATGAACGTATCTCATCAGCAGGTCACAGTTCACGGGCACTCGTCGAATGTTTCATCCCTCACTGTCAGATGTCATGGCGGTGTGTTCTGCATAGCTGGCTAGGCCATGGCTTTCTAATCACCTATTTCTGTCATTTCACACAGTGATGGATTAGTACGCCGTGTGGTGGTCTGAAATGTATGCTTGTTCATTTAACCCCTTTTCTGCCTGTATTTCATTACACTATTCCATCGATCTATTGCGTGCGAGGCCGACCTCTGCTTCTTCTTCCGTTTTGTCAAAGCGACAGGACCTTCTGAGATGCACTACCTGGTGGCAGTCTTGAAATATGCTGGGCCTTATTGAGAAAGACCTGGCGCTGAAAAGTCCCTTTGTGTTGTTTTGTGTACGTTATTCTGCTCCTCGATTTCGTTAAGCTGTTCAGGCCTTGTTCATTTGAATAATTCCGTGTAGATACCTGCGTGTCTGCGTTTCTGCCCATCCAACTGCTACATAAAAGAATTCGAGAGGGTCACCGTGGCGAAGGGCTCAAGCCATTTGCACCGCTCTCTGAAGGTCGTTGGTTCGCTTCAGGGCTGCGTTGTTCAATTCCTGAGTGCAATTTTAACAAGGATCCATGTGGTTCGTCGCCGAAGTTACGGAGTTCATGCTTTATGCGAAGCTGCCGGCAGACGGCTAGACGTTTTGCGATTAGAGATTGAACCGTATGAGATAAAACCCAGTGCAATGAAGTTGATTCTCTTGACTTTGACCTTTAACTTTTAACCTTAAGGACTGACAACATAAGATTACAAAAACCCACCAAGAACACTTATCAAAGGTAAATACAAGGAATTGTGGAGAAAACAAACTAATAGTAAACATCCACAAGACCCCATTAGCTGACTTAACAGAAAGCAACATACAACAATTTTCCGTCGACGAAAAGGACACTGCAGGCACAACTACCACATGCATAAAGTAAAGATTGTACAGTCCCCACAGTGTGCCTGTCAAACAGGACCACAAACACCTGAGCACAATCTGCAGATCTGCCCACTCTACATACAACTTCGAAAAGACATCTAGCCTCAAAAGCAAAGTGTCAGAGCAAGCTATGGGGAACCATGAAGGACCCACTAATGACATGCGAGTTCATTGAGGCAACCCACCTGATGGTCTGATTTGAGCATACGAAACCGAACGCAAAGAAGAAGAAGATATACCTGTCCCACTGGAAAGAAGTTATAAATTCGGACACCTGTTGCAGACACACCCATCTGGTGTTACCTCCAGTCCTTTGTGGGGAATTAGGTTTGGCTAGTTAGTATTTGAATTATGAATTATGAGTTGGATTATCTTTTTTTATGGCACTCCGGACACGTCCATAGGTGCTCAGATTCCGCCTTCAACATATGCACCAGCGCCCAGCGGTTAGTTAGTTTACTTGTCCTCAGAAATTGTGTCTTATAGTTTGTATTTATGTGTTTAAATATGTTCTCTGTTTTGGTAGGATGTGAGAATACACTATGTGGCAAGTGGGCCCGAAGATAAACCTTTGATGCTTTTTCTACACGGATTTCCTGAGTTTTGGTACTCCTGGAGAAATCAGATTCGGGAATTTCAGAAGGATTACAGGTATCTGTGAGCTTGTTAATCGGTGGTACATCTTGTGAACTACTTGAAAATGCTTTGTTCTTCGGGCGGTGAATATGGCTGAAAGCGGTGTTTCGCCGCTTTTTATGGTTTTTTTTTTTTTTTTTTTGTTTTTATTTTTTATTTTTACAGCTGTTGCAAACCTGAAACACGCAGAATTGTGTTGCGGCCCACCTGACAGCAAACCAAAGATATCAACAAAATTTGAATGTTTGTTTATTCAATCCGATGTCACAAAATCACAATTTTTAGCTAATGCAACATCTGCTGCTGTTTAGAGCCTTAAACCCTAGCGAAATCGTTTCACCGCGCGGTCCTAGAGCTTTAACATGGTTCGATCCTCGCCGTGGGTGGTTTAGAAAAAAGACCGTTCTTGTGGATGTTAGATGCACATCCTTACTGGCACAAGGCTGGAGGTTACGCCTGGCAGGTTTTGTCGTTAGAGGTGCCATACTTATAACTTCTTTAGAGGGTAAACTGGGTGTCTGGTATCTGTCCTTTTAGTCTGTCATCCAGATTAAGATTTATTTATCTCAGGGTGGTGAACTTTCAAGTAGATTCCCTGAGGGGACAACCACATCGATTGGCTTTCAGGCAGTGGCCCAAGAGACACACAGTGGAAAAGACTAGGGGTCTCACCAGTAGATATTCCCGTAGATATAGTGCGTTTCAACGGTAGTGCTCTTACACTTTAATAAATATCTCGAAAACGCATGTACGGATCACAGCCCATTTTTTAGCATGTGGCCTTAGATTTCCTATGTCCTTATGATTTTATCATTTACAATTACACAGGTGCTGCTATTTTCTTAAAGCGTTTACCCTTTAAAAAAATAGAATATACACTAATTGATACACGAGTGGAAATTGCAATTAAGTTCATGTGTACAACAATGCTTGATGATTATTTTTATAACATATCCCATATAAAATGATAACTCTGCAACTCACGGAAATTAATTAATAAGATAACTACCTGACTGAGAGAAGCATATGACAAACCTGCAAAGTGTTGTTTTGAAAAGTTCCTGTTATTCAGTTAATTGTAAGCATGTCGACTGTTTGCTTTAAATTGATGTTTTTTTTCCTTCACATACCTCAAAGAAAACAAAATAAAAACTAGATGTTTATTTACATTAAAAAAAAATATTAAAAAAAACTAACAGTTATTAAGTTACAGATTTTTTAAAGCTGGGCAGAACTTTTGGAACGGACTAGCAGTTGGTACAGTGCAGTGGGCCTCCATGCTTTAAGGTCCGGTCATGTTTTTGTCATGATCTTCACATACTAATACAGTTAAAAGATCAGTGATTGTTAGGCTTATTGTAAAGTGCACTGATGTCAGAGTCTGCGGCATAGATGCTGTGAAGGCAGATTAACAATCCCGACATACCGCGATTCTAAGTTAACGGCGGAGGATTAGGTAATAGAACGGTTATTGTTTATTTTGACAATGAGACGAGCGGTACAGACAAACCTGTAAGGAGTCAGAATCATTGAATATCAGAAATTATTTTGAAGTGGGAAGGACAACGGGAACACAAATGAAACACTATAGTCAAACAAGATGCATGGGGCGAGTACAATTTTCGAAATACTAGATTAAAATATTTTTGTTCCCACATAATACAGAGGAAAATCTCTCTCTCTCTCTCTCTCTCTCTCTCTCTCTCTCTCTCTCTCTCTCTCTCTCTCTCTCTCTCTCTCTCTCTCTCTCTCTCTCTCTCTCTCTATTTTGTTCCCACATAATACAGAGAAAAATCTCTCTCTCTCTCACACACACACACACACACACACACACACACACACACACACATTGAAAGAGTTGCCATAATGCTATCAAGATGAAACCATAAATAGAATACAAAGCAGTAGGTTCCGAAAAAGAAAAGCAACGAGAACTAGAAAGCTACTAAAAAAATAAAAAATTTTGAGCTAAAAACAGAAGACACCCGTTTTTAAATCACGTCCATTAGTGATTTGACTGGTCGTACTGAACTTTGCTTTCTGTTGTTGAAGCAATGTACACTCTTGTTAAAGGACACATCATATTTAATTAAAACAGGAAAACTCAAATTTATAAGCCATGAAAACTTACCCATCTATATTGAGTTTTTAACGGACATGTTTTTCTGACTAACTAGGTCGTGCAGGTGTTTGATAACGTTGTATGAAATCGGTGCAGAACCAATACTGAACTTTATTTGGGAGATGATAGATCAAATGGTTTTGCCATGTAACAACATTTGCATCAAACAACGTACCACAGAGAGCAATGTTATACAGATCCAGGTGCAGAAATGGACCACGCATAATATGGAATGTAGAAACATCCGAGATAGTGAAAAGTATTATATGGAAGCGAACAGAATGGCCCGTTCCAGAGATATCTTCTTACCCTGGCGCCACGAGGCATTGCAGAATTGAAGGGAGAAAAAAATAAGAATGAGACCCTGAGGTTTAAAACATGTTTTTGAAAAACAACTTGCTTAAAGACAGATGTTACGGCAAAACATGCATACCAACCAGTTTTTGTCCCTGTGTAAGTTCTCAGGCTCCATTTTGGTTGAAAGAGGGGCGGGAGGTCTCCTTTTCCTAACAAACATGTCGTAAAAGGCGAATAATTAAGAGTGATTCTTTCGAAGCCGAAATGGGTCTGTCTGAGAAACACGAGGATCCAACAGTTAGAAAAACGGATATGCGATTGAAACTCAAATTTTGGAACAAGACCGTTGTCCACAACTTGGCCAATAACTATAGTAGGTTTAAAAAGTTGTACACTCACACTTTAAAAAATAACTAGAAAACTCATATACGGATCAACACGAATTTTTTCGCCCCAGATTTCCCGTGTCCTTATGATTTTGTAATGCACTGGGGCTGTTGTTTTCATAAAGCGGCGAATTTCTTTGATGTTTGTTTGACTAATAATGTGTATACTAAAAATAGATTATGCCGTAAATGACACAGACGTGGAGATTGTTTGGAAATCGGTTCACATGTGAGGTGAGGCGTTGTTATTTATTGATAAATAAGCTGTGTCTATCCAGCATACAATGAAAAATTGTGTTCTTCTAACCCAAGGGATGTGGTCACCTAAAAGTGAAAAGACTATGAAACGCATGCAATTTGATCGTGTCTGTTTTTTTTTTTTTTTTTACACTGCAAATCAGGCAACTTGAAAACTAGATGTTTGTTTCCACTAAAAGAACTCTCACCAGGACAGGATTATTGCACACCACATTTCATCAACTGACACTGAACAGTTACCGAGTAATAGATTTTTAAACGGGTACATAGGGGATGGAGCCGGAGGCGGTATTTCTCTTTGGGACGTTGCACATGTTTACTGTTTGTTAGCAATACAGCTATCTCGCAGTAGTCAATAAATGATAAATGAAAAATGGGAGAATGAAACGGAATATAACTGTATGTTTTTCATGCCATTATTCACTCTTTTGAAACTAGCTTGTTCCATTTATATGCCCATAATGTGATATGCGTCGGTTTTTGTCTCTTAGTCGTTAAGAACGCGTCTCGTTATTCTCAAAAATAAAAAAAAATGTTGCGACTCCAGATGCTGGCGATTTGGCAGCAGACTGCTTAGAGCTTTTTTCGACAAAGATATATACAGCCCAGCGTTCAGTAAAGCAGGGGTAAACTGAACCTTCAATCGCCTAGTAAAACCAAAAAGCCTAAAACTGCTGGGACTGGTTCTAAAACGTCCTGTAAAGGATATCATGGAAAGGTATAAAACCAAACGGAAAGCAGACCAGCGAGCGTCACAGTATGAGAAACACAAACATAAACCACATATACAGCTAAAAAATACACAAAATCATCGCGTAGCTGATGTATTTCCGACAGCAGTTACGTTGTTGTCCGAAAATAATTAGAGAAGATTTGAGTTGAATTTCACATGTAAAGGATACACAACTAATGTTAATGTGATCTACAGAGTTGTGGCCATTGACCAGAGAGGATATAGTGAATCTAGCAAACCAGAAGGGGTAGATAACTACTCACTGGACAAGCTGACATCTGATGTGGATGAGGTTATCCAAGCTCTAGGTGAGTTAACTCTTGCAAGTCCAGACAGTTGCACTTCAACACATTCTCTCCCGAAGATCGTAAAATGTAAAGTAATAAACTTTTAGATTCCATGGGTTAAAATACACACTTAGAAGCAGATCTATTTAAAGAAACAACTGGGGTACAGTAAATTTTGGGGAAAATTATGAATAATTTCAGACATACTCACTGAAAAGCATTTCAGATCAGAAATTATGAACAGTTGACTGTTACTATGGATGTTTTAGTAACTATTCAACAATATCGATTGCCTACCACAGTGATTCTCAAACTGTGCCCCGCGGCGCCCCGGGGAGCCGTGACCTCTTCACAGAGGTGCCGCGAAATATTGTGAAAGCTTCATAAATATTTTAACTAAGACACAAATAATCATACTTTTTCTTAGGCTAGGGCGCCGTGGACAAGTTTTAATTTAAAAAAAAAGAGCCGTGACCAAGAACAGTTTGAGAAACACTGGCCTACCAACTTGGCGATCATGGTTTAATATCTCTTGTGTTTGTGTGTGTGTGTGTGTGTATGTGTGTGTGTATGTGTGTGTGTGTGTGTGTGTGTGTGTGTGTGTGTGTGTGTGTGTGACGAGTGCTCATATGATGACGAAGTATAAATGAGCACCAGAACATTTTTTTGAAAGTAAAGGCGAACAGTACAATATTACTCGTATTTTTGATAGGTTATTCAGCCCTCAGTGGATGATGTTAACATCCTGTCTTTACTTCATAGGACATTTCCTGGTACTCATGTTAAACTAAGTCGACCAGGAAGGATAAGGTATTAGACATTTAGTCTTGTTACTTCCTAGAACCTTGAGGTCAGCAGAACAAGCATCTAGCCACTACCGTTCCCGTTTATTATGTGTTTGAATTCCTCATGTAAGGGTGGGGTGGGGTGGGGTGGGGTGGAGGAATACACCCACTCTTCCCCCACCCCCACCCCCTCCCCAACAGGCATGTCTGAAACGGCGACTAATTGCGAGTGTTTTCGTCAAAGTTAAGTTCATCTGCCTGCCAGGAGAAGAACCAACAGTCTATATAGAAAAAAGACAGATGTGTAAAACGGATGTACACGCACAATTATAGTTCTGGGACAAAGGTCCCAAAATGGACGAACAACCAGGGCTTTCCGATGGAGGTTACAGCCGGTGTACGCTACGAAAAAAAAAAAAAATAAGATAAATTTGAATGATGTGATAAGATTCTGTGTCGCTGTTTTCATGTCTTTATTGTTAACTTGCAGGCTACAAAAGCTGTGTGTTAGTTGCACACGACTGGGGTGGAGTTGTGGCATGGGATTTTGGCCTACGCTATCCAGATCGAGTAGACAAGCTGATTGTCATGAATGGTCCCCCATTTCCTGTATTCAAAAACATTCTGGAAACTAATGAAGAGCAAGCCAAAAAGTCTAGGTAAATCTGAAATACTAGTCGAAGTAAAGATTTAGGTGCTTTATTAATATCCTACCCCAAATGACGTCACATGACAGTCCACAATTTTAGAGGGGGATAAGACTGGGTTTCCCGGCTTTATGATGCTTTTAACGACCCCAAAACATCTGGAACTGGCCCTAACCCCAACCCACCTACGTCCCACGAAAGAGTGCAGCCTAGGTCCCACGACTGCATGCAACCTATCTACCGCCCCCTGAAATATTGGGCTGTCCCGTGACCTTAGGATTTCCCCTGTTTGTGGTAGGATATTAATAAAGCACCAAGATTTGTATCGATGAATTTGTTTATTTTCTTCATTAGAGCTGTTTTATATGACTTCAAATTTCTGCTAAATAAATTGCTCTTTCATTTCCCTAATGCTGCAGTGGCCTCAGCGCCTGAGTACAAGCCCACTGATTTACATGCTTTTTTGTGTGTATACATCTTCCCCATCTTCCTTTCTCTAAGAATTCCCTCAATTTCTACATCTCCGTAAACTGTGTAAGGAGAACGACGATCTCTGCGATAGGGCCCTTGAAGTGTGGAATTTATTCCAGCTTGGAACACTCTGAACACATCACCGCTTTCTGTATATCAGTGGTACTGAGGCTCTTACCTCCAAGCTTAAACATCACCACAACAGACCTGTCTCATTCACCTTCCAACCCACAACTGTGCTAAAACATTCTCTTGGGGCATCTCTTCATGCAATGGGCTGACACTGCCACTAGCACCATTTTCTCTGAACTTCCTATTGTGGCCTACATACCTTATTATAACCTTAAGGATATTGTAGTCAGGAGTCGGTTGTGTCTCACCTCTTAAGTCCGACTTAGGCACGGTTTCTTACCGTATACATACTTGCAAGTCTCGTCCTTGTATGGTTAAAGCAGACAGTCTGACCTTCTCTTAAGCCATTGTAAACTGAGTGCTTCTATTGCATAAGCAGTATTGTCATTACCGCCTGCGAAAGATCTATGAAGTAAATTGATGAAACAGGTGGACAGGTTCAGGCAATATCTTTCCGATATGCAGAACATTGCCATCAAGCCTATGCCTGTGTACTCGTATTTTAATTCACAGGGTCACTAAGGGGCTTTGGACATGGAGGTTACGGCTATCAAGTCTAACCATTCCAATAAAACAGCTCAACAGTCTCTTGAGAACCAATCTAACTGACTTGTTTGAGGACCTTAATGTCCAGCACAGCGTTAAAAATCTTGCAGTTATTACCCTTGTTGTAACCTGCCAATCCTACCTTTTTTCATGTCCTTCTTCTTCCATTGATCTTGACTTATGGTTTCTACACTTCAGACGTGTCTGAGATATTTCAGCGAAGAGATTTCAAATTACAAATAAGTTGTGTATTCCCGATTGTAATCGTTTCATTATCTGTTTGTGTTATATGCCGATGAAGGCTTTCTGGTCGCAAAGTTCATTTGTTGTTTCTGATCGTGATAATGAATTTAGTTCTACTTCTGCTTTGGTTTAATTGTAAATTTTCATATTATGTTTGGTGGTGTTTTATTGGTTACTTTGGTCATAATTTTGAGGTTTAAAGTCAAAAATAGCTGACAAAACTGCACCGGGCTTTATCCTATATCGCTTGACATGTCTCAGCACAATAGCTAGCCTATTGTTGAGAGCGTCGTACAAAACACGAACTCTGTAGCTGCAGCGACGACTCTGGACAACTGCGCAAACATTGCACTGGCCATCAGAAACAAGCAGTCCTTGAAATGAATCCACGATCTTCAAATTTCGAGGCAAAAGACTTTACTACTTAGCAGTACTTACCCCCCCCCCCCCGCCCTCTTTCCTTTAATACATACATTTATTTACCTGTTGAGACAGTGGCTCGGTATTCATTACAAGAAATGCAGTTAAAATCGACCAGTACGACTCTAGGATCAACCCAGGCTAATTTAAATGAGTGCCAGACGATGTCCAGTAACACATTACTATCTCACCCACACTGGACTGCAAGTTACTTTATAACCGTGTTGTGTTGCCTAAATATAAGAGTGCTATATATACAATTGAACGGCGTTTCAGGGATTTATAGCTGTGTGATTCTCATCCTTTAAATAGCATTAGAATGTTCTGAGAATTGTCTTGAAAGGAAGAGAACCTGCCATCTCATCCCCTTTATAGTGATCTCCCCGTGCGCGTTCTGGTGCCCAGTTGTGGGAAAAACAATAAAAGACAGACTGCCTCCCTAACAAGCATGTCGTAGGAGTCGACTTATTGGGAGGTTCCTTCGAAGTCGGAGTGCATCTACCTGAATGGCAAGGAACAATCATTTTTCACACAAATAAGCCAGTAAAACGGATGTACACGCAAAATTAGGCCCTGGCACAAAGCCATATTTCAAAAGGACGAACAACAAGGACTTTCCGCTGGAGCTTAAAGTGGTGAACAAAGAAGAAGAAGAAGAAGAAGAAGAAGAAGAAGAAGAAGAAGAAGAAGAAGAAGAAGAAGAAGAAGAAGAAGAAGAAGAAGAAGAAGAAGAAGAAGAAGAAGAAGAAGAAGAAGAAGAAGAAGAAGAAGAAGAAGAAGAAGAAGAAGAAGAAGAAGAAGAAGAGCGTTCAACTTGCAATATACACATTTTGTTATCCACTATAAGCTTGTGAAACATGGCTTCAAATGTGACTTCTCAAGTAGAACACAAAATTGAAATGTGTTCATTGTTCAGTAACGGTCACTGTCAAATTCTACTATGCTGCATATATATCATACAAGTAAACTTTTTCTAGCTTGTATCTTAGTTCCAACTACAACATACATGGTATTACAAACAATACATTTCGTTTAAAGTCGTTACAATCTCCAAACCTTTCAGTACCAACCCCCCCCCCCCCCCCCCCCCCCCCCCCCCAAAAAAAAAAAAAAAAAAAAAAAAAAAAAACTCGCTGCATGTTTGTTGATCATTCCAAATGATGCTCTATCACAAACATATGTTATATTAACCCTTCGTATTCGAATTATTATTATATCTTATTCTGTCCCATAGTGTCTCTGTTCAGCAACTTCAGATTTTAGTATTTACTAGTTTTAAGTTCAACTTCATAGGTTACAATGAGTTAAAGAAACGTCAGAACACCGAAAGAGTTAAAATTATAATTGCCAAGACATCAGTCATTCGGACAACAATTAATCTGTTCTTGGAACTTTTTACAATTACCTTGTTTATCCACGTGTTGAAACGCAATTAACTAATAGGCTGCAGTGCACCGTCATAAAGAAATTAATTGGGATTTGGAGGGCCGGGGGAAGGGGGCTCCCAGCGCTCCTCTTAATTGTCTAGGGACAGGAGCCTGGGGGGGGGGGGGGGGGGGGTTCATTTTTTAGTTTAAGTGCACGATAAAGTAAAGACCCTGTTTTTCATGCCATTTAATGTCTGTGGCTTAGGCGTTGCGAGCACGCTTGGTAATAACGTCGGGGTGCCGTGTTCCATCTTAGCCGCAGGCTATTTGTCAGCAGACTGTCTTGCTTTGGTTTCGACAGTGGTATCGGGGTTAGATCGTTCAGACAGCAGTAGCAAACTAGTAAACCTTAAATTTGCCACAAAAACCAAACAACTAAAAAATAAATGCTTGGGTTGGTTCTGCAACGTCCTGTAAAGAATATGCGCAACCAACATTGAACTCACTACAAAACATTCAAATAAAAAGGTCCCGGTACTCATCACATAGAGTTTATTACAGCGGCCCTGACAATATATGCATACAATAACTAAAAAGGGTGCGGTACTGCGTACGTTGCGTGCTACCATAAAAAAGACTGGATTATAATAGTTATTTTTATATTTATATATTATTAATATTATTATTATTATTATTATTACAGTGCTCTGAATTGCAGACACATTTAATGACAAATCTGAAATTATATAAATATATATATATATATATATACCTATAATACGTCTATACATCTCTCTATATCCCCTGCATGTCGCTGTTGACACATAAGGCATTCGCAAATGATCTCCATTGCTGCCGGTCTGCTGCTTTTCTGCCCATGGTATCCCATGTCAGTTTACATTCCTTGGTTTCCCGTTCTATTGTCCTTCTCCAGGTTGCCTTAGGTGGTCCACGTCTCCTTTTCCCATCTGCTGATCACCGAAGAGCTGTTTTTACCAGAGTGTCACAATGCATTATGCAAACATGTCCAAGCCATCTCAATCGTCTTACTTTGATAACATTTGCCAGTGATGCACATTCTGTTTTCCTCCTCACTTCTTCATTTGTGATCTTGTTTAGCCAAAATATTCGTCGAATTCTCCTTCAACATTTATTTTGAAAAGTCTCAAGTTTATGCGTAATTCCCGCTGTCATTTTTCAAAATTCACTGTTGTATAATAGTATTCCCAAAATGTTGCTCTTGTATATTCCAAGTTTTGTCTTCAAACTAAAACCCTTTGACTTCTATATATTGTTAAGCATGGCAAATGCTTGATTTGCTTTGTTTATTCTTAATGTTACATCCTTTTTCAGAATCTCCATCTGGAGTAACTTTACTTCCGAGGTATATACATTCTTCAACTTCCTTCCTCTATTGCTTCATCATTTAAAATAATTGGATTTTCTGTTTTGTATTTATTTCTCATTACTTTAGTTTTACTGGTGTTTATTTTGAGTCCTGTCTTAAGGGTTGTTGTTGAAAGTCTTTCACTCTTTTCCTGAGCATCCTCATGACGGCTTGATATAAGGCAGATGTTATCTGCATAGTCCAAATCCTGTAAAAGAGAGGGTGAGTGACCACCGGATGCCTCGTTTTCTAACTCGTGTAACTTCCTTCATCAGCCAGTCAATGGCCAAATTGAACAAAAAGGGGGATAGTATGCATCCCTGTCTGACTCCTGTGTTGACAAAGAAACTTTCTGTTGTATGGTTATTACAAACTACCTATACATTGTTAGGGGAAACTGCCTAGCCCGATTGCACGTTTTATGGCTGGGGGAGGAGACAGGGCTCAGCACCCCGCCCCCCCCCTCCCCGCCCACTTTTTTTACACTTAAAAAAAATTACTAGCTGTTATTTTTGTTGTTGCAGGTACGTGTTCTTTTTCCAACTGCCGTACCTTCCTGAGCTCACGATTAGCCTGGACGATTTTGCAGTCTTCAACACTTTACTGCCTACAAAATATCGAAAAGAAACATCTGAGAATAAAGATGAGGCGATTCAAGAACACGTCGCTCCTTATAAATATACATTTTCACAGCCAGGTATGCTGTGTGTTTCATATTGTATGTTTATATTTTCAAACACCTCTTCACACAGGCACGCACAAACAGTCACATTTTGTCACTCACGTAAGGTGTATACTTTATTTGGAATGCTAATATTTGTTTCGCTCACACACAAACACACACAGACATGCTCACACTTACACAGATACATACATACACACGGGTTTTTTTTAAATATATTTTCACAAATAGGTAATTTTCACACACACACACACACACACACACACACACACACACACACCCACATTGGTTCTGGTGTCATTTCCACACATTTTACATACAAGTGCACAGGAAACACACACTACCACTCAGTGACTTCCACATACACATTTCCGCAGCCTAGTAAGTTATACATTGAATTTCATTTGCTGTAATTATATGCACTCTCCAACACATGTATTAGGTACCTGTTTCTCCCTTCTACTTTCTCTCTGTCTCACACTCTCTCCCTCTCTCTTTATCTCTGCCCTTCCCTTTTTCCTTCCATCCCACACTCGCTCCATCATGTACAGTCTAGTGTAGTGTATATTGAGAGAGAGAGCATAAATAAATAATAAATACCGACTTGTGTCTCTGTATCGTCAGTTCAACAGAGAATCAGAATATGAAGCTCATAAACAATATACGAAAACACATGGAAAAAGGAGAGTGAAGTTAGAAAAATATGGGGAAGACACGGGGTGAGCTACATGCAATAGCTAAGGATAGAACAACTTGGCGTGAGTTGGTTGAGGGCCTATGCTCCACTGGAGGTTAGAAGGTAGAAGAAGAATAAAAGAGTGAGAGGCCTACTTTAGTACTGATTGATTTACCAATTTCACAATCGACAAGATAGCACACCGGGCATACTCGCAGATGCTCCGTCTCCCGCAGCAAATATCTTAAGGTGTAGATGCTAACAGTTCCGGCAGAAGCATATTGATTATACACACGTCGTTGTCTTCCTCTCAAACATCCCTACTTGCCGGACTCACGCCTAGTTCATGGTTCACACATTCTTACACATGTAATTTTATCTCAGCTCTTGTCTTGTATCAGCATTCGTTCAAAAATGGTCTTCGGAATGTTTCATTTGTCCAGTACAAGTGTTACCGTAGCTATCACCTTTGTAGTTAGAAATTCTGCTCTTCCATTCCCTCGCCATTCCTGCATATCCCGGAAAGTATATCCATGTACTTCTATAGTGTAGGAAGACATTATATAACTTATATATACTAAGTGAGCAAAGGTGGTGCAGTGACTAGACGCTTGCCAGTGAGCTTGAAGGTCTTGGTTTCAAATCCGTAGTGACGGATTTTTTTTCTTGTATTAATAACTTACCATGAGTCCAAAGTTTACCCAGGTAACAAGAAATGTCCGGGTAAGTAAAGACAGCCGGCGTTGTATTGAACAAACCATCTATCGAGTACCGATTAGTATGTAGAAACACAGCTATATCACCGGCGTCAAAGAGATCTTTTACTTTTACATTCTTTACTTTAATACTGAGTAAGCAAACAGACCTCACAGGCAGACAATTGGTCAATCAGTTAGCAGGTCCTTTACAGAACGTCGCTCTCATCACGACACTCCTATCTTTTTCTAGCGAATTCTCCACCCTTGTGTGCTTTCATATCCACTGCACCTTAAATATCATGCATCTACCTTGGCAAAGGTCTGCCTACCCCTTGTTTTCCACAAACTGTACCCTTGACCACCGTTCTCCCTAGGCTATCACGATTTTTAACATGGCCAAAATACCACAGTTTTCGTGACAGGATGCTGTTTATGAGCCAGTTCTTCTCGATGCTAAGATCATGTAAGATTTTGGCGTCTTTCTTTTTTTGTGGTCCATTGTGTTCTAATAATATTTATATAGCACTTCAGTTCAAAATCTTTGATTTTTTTGTTCAATGATTGAGTAAGTCCATGACTCACATCCATAAATTACCACAGGAATGATGCATGGTCTTAAAATTTGTTACTTTGACACGACTGCAGGTGCATTTTCTTTATTCTGATTCTTCAGGCTGTTTAGACTCAGGCTGACACTGAATAGAAAAATGAAAAATATACAGCTCGAAACTCTAAGGGACTGAGCACCCAGAAAAGGTGGTTAATGGCTAATAGTTCTCAGTAATGTTTGATGCTGTTATTAAAATTAACTAATTAGGTAATGTAATCATATACTTATAATTACAACATAAACAGTAAACACACACAAATCACAGTAATGTAATAAACAACTTAAAAGAAAAATGTACATTTATTGAGTAATATCATAATTCAAAATTGACTCTCTGAATTAAAATGTAAATAATTTTCAATAAAATAATTATCGTGGAGCTGAAGGTTAATTAATTTTATCTTTAACTAGATAATTTATAAGTTCAAAGTGTTTAAGTTGGACTGACATTAAGTCACTAAATACCCATGGCAGTTGTACAGATCCTTGTGTCAGTTATTCACACACACACACTCGCACACACACACACACACACACACACATGTATACACTTCCCTGTGTCAGTGTCTTACATATTTGTGGTCATTCAGCATGATTCTTCCCTTGTCTCACTCTCTCCCTCTCCCGATATATACTTATATAAATATGTAGTTATGTGTGCTGCACCAGCAAGCAAGCGGGTTGCAGGTAATGAGTGTATGTATGTGTGTGTGTTTGTTTGTTTGTTTTTTTAACTACTGCGCGTTTGAGTATGCGTGCTGAATTTTAGTAATACAGTGAGATAGTATTTTGGCTACGGGACACCAGTAGCACACATATATCTTCGTGTAGGGAGTCGGCAGTCCGAAACCCAAGTTCAAGGTGTCTCCTTCGTGCCAAAGAACTGCATGGCTGTTGGGTGAACAGTCGTTAACGAAGGCAGTCAGGTCGTTGTTGGGGCGACGCTTGCTGGTGGATGTAATGTCCTAAATCCCTTCCCCAGCTAATAGTAGGGTACAGCTGGGGTGACAGTTTATTAACCCTCACATAATGCTTCAGGTCCAAACGAACACTAGACACTGTCACTGTTTTGGGCTAGGGCAAAAATTTTTGCTTCTGCCAGACTAGCTGTTGCTTTTTTCTCCATTTGTAGACTGGAAATATATAATTTCGTTACCCAGCTTCTGAGTTGAGTGCATGGAGTGACACTGTGAGCTGCGGATTTCATTTGGAATGTTTTTCGACTGACCAACGTGGTGGTGTGATTTGTAGATTCAGAAAATGGCGCGACGCCGGTTGTCGCAATATTGGTGGGGCCATTATTTGATTAAAATTGATCGCGTGTGCAACTGCTGATCTTTTGGTGACTTCTGCTACCATCAATGATGAACTGCATTTCTAACGTCAGACTGTTTGTGTTAGCACTTCGGATGGCTACTATATGCTTTTAATGCGAGTGTATGCTAGATTTGCTGAGACAGCAGTTTGTCAGTCTTTCCACAAGGGACTGTGATAAACATTCTGTGTGTTTTTCGTTGGCACAGGAGCGGAGCAAAGATGGGGTGACCCGTTTGCTATGAAGCTGAAATTAAAATTACCAGATTACCAGATGTATACACTTACTTAACCCACCCACGCCCACCCACCTATATTCGCTCTCTCTCGCTCTATCTCTCTCTCTCTCTCTCTCTCTCTCTCTCTCTCTCTCTCTCTCTCTCTCTCTCTCTCTCTCTCTCTCTCTCTCTGAAACGGGACCGTCTTGGTGTTCGCTGGATCTTCAAAAGCTTATTTTAATATGAAGTTGCTAGAGAAAACGCCAAGCAGACGTTTTATAAAGGAGTGGGTTTTTCTTTTAACAGGAATTTATTAATCATCTGCCATGTAAATATATACTATTTAGATCACAAGTCGTTCAGAAATTACTACCAGAATTCCCCATTTATGAATCGGGGCCCCATTTTTGAGACAAAAGAATAGACCCACAGCGCCCCCTAGCAATCATGTCGTAAGAGGCGGCTAATTAGGAGTGTTAACTTCGAAGTCTGCATTTCCCTAAGCGACATGGAACCAACAGTCTGCACGTAAATAAGCCAGGTTTTTAAATTGGATCTTTAAACTATGTTTGTACTAGAGTCAATATTTCACAACTCACAGCCAAGTATTATTCATCTTGTTGGGGAATGTTTGTATCAGAGTCAATATTTCACGGCCGAACATTACTCATCTTGTTGGGGAATGTTTGTATCAGAGTCAATATTTCACGGCCGAACATTACTCATCTTGTTGGGGAATGTTTGTATCATAGTCAATATTTCATCACTCACAGCCAAGCTTTACTCATCCTCTTGGGGAATGTTTGTATCAGAGTCAATATTTTACAACTCACGGCCAAGCACTACTCATCTTGTTAGGGAATGTTTGTTTCAGAGTCAATATTTCACAACTTACAGCCCAACATTACTCATCTTGTTTGGGAATGTTTGTATCATAGTCAGTATTTCACAACTCACAGCCAAGCATAACTCAACTTGTAAGAGAATTTTCGTCTAAGAGACATTATTCACAACTTGTAGACAGGCATTGGTCATCTTATTAGAAACTGTTTCATAATGTTGCGCCAGACATCATCACTGTTAATAAAGAATCTTTATATTAGCGCCCATGTTTCATAACTCATAGTCAGACATTCGTCATCTTGTAAGATTAAAGGTTAGTGGTGAGTGATGGGATGACTAGCACCATAGCATTCCAGACAGATCCATCATTGCTGTGGTCTCCTTCAAAATAGCCCCATAAGCATTAAAAGACAGACCATACCCATTTTGAAGTGATTATCAGACATCCTCTACCCCTGGACGTGTTCATGTATGACTACTGCATGTTGTGCTCCCAAATCTATTAGTCTGAGTCCTGTTTGTTGTCACATTTATCTTAGCGATATGCATCTCGCATGGCACTAGTGATAACACTCCTACCCAGTGCCGCTCAGTCGTAGTGACCGCCTTGTACACTATAGTCTGCACGCTAACTGTCTCGAACACCCACATCGCTGGGCACAAAGAGTAAGGTTAGGTAAGTTATTTGCGATGTGTGTAGTGAGAGAATTCAGCTTTGTTTGTGGATTTTCTTGAGAATCTTCCTAGAGATTGTTTATATAAGAATCAATATATCACAACTCAGAGCCAAGAACTTGTTATCATGTTAAAGGATGTTTAGATGCCATGTTTCACAACTGGTCGCCAGACATTATCCATCTTTTTAGAGAACGTTTATGAAGACATACAGAGATTGTTTCTTTGCTTGCCAGGTGCTCTGACACCACCATTGAACTATTACCGGCATCTGATGACAAAAGGCTATGCCAGTGCCGCTGAACGCGATCTCAAGTACCTTATGCCAGCACTTTTGATCTGGGGGAGTCAAGACAAGGCTTTAGATATTGCCATACCCAATACCATTGAGAAAGAAGTACCAACAGTTGAAGTCAAGAAAATTCCAAATGGTAACCATTTTGTGCAAACTGATGCCCCTGATGAAGTCAACAACGCCATGAGGGAATGGCTGAATGAGCACTGAGATATTTAGGAACAAGATACTAGTTCCAAAATGTTTTTTTTTTTTTTTAACACTTCATTACAATGTTAAGGTATATTGTTAAATTGTAGTATCGCTTGATTCTTCTGAGTGTTAATGGCCTGATAACAAAACCAGCAACACAGCAAAGAATTAATCGCATCTTTGTCCCTACTTTATGTTATCAGTGCCAAACATAGACAATGATTAGAGCACTAGAACAGAAAATAACTACGTGTGAAAAACTCTGACTACGCAAAATCACTAATACCACAGGAAGGGACAAGGTAACAAATACCACCATTATAGAGAAAATTGGAACAAGACCATGTCTAGGTTGTACTGATAGACAAAGTATGAAATGGTTCGGCCATCTAGTGAGAATACAGCCAGGCCAAATTGGATATGGAATTTTTTACAGCAGAAAATCTGGAAGGAAGGCGAAGGGAAGACCAAGAAAGAGATGGATAAATGGTGTAGCTGAAACCAGCAAAAGATGAACAAATCCATCACCTAAGTCACCCGAGAAGCGAAAGACAAATGCAGAAAAAAAAAATAATTTAAAAAACCCGACACTGGACCGGGTGTCAGTGAAAAAAAAAAAAAAAGAATGACTAAATTATTTTTTTTTTTTTACACTCTATAAAGAGTTTATAGAGATTTTGCCAGATGGATTAATAATAGTCAGAGGCGTGGAATGTCTGTTTTCGAATCTGTAAGCAATCCTGGTGTAACAACCTCCCAACCAAATCTAGCTGTTACAGCAAATAGGTTTCTGTATTATTTCTAGCACTAAATGATTTTATTGTTCGTAAGTCTTCAATGCAGAGACTAAATAGCATTAAGAACCTACGGCTCGGCACCTGCAAGCCAGTTAAAGTAAATTATTTAAGGTCATGCATCTTTCTTGTAGCAACTTATGAATGTGAGTCATGGACTCTTTCTAACTTTTTAAGGGGGAAAAAAAAAAAGCTTTGAAAATGAAATGCTACAGAAAGATTTTTAGAATACCATTGAAGAAGAAAAAAAAAAAAAAAAAACACCGACATACTAAATGATCTGAACAGGAGAATTAGCTCATAAACAGCATCTTGTCCCGAAAGCTGGGGTTTTTTGGCCATGTTATACGCCATGGTGGTCTGGAGAGAACGGTGATAGAGGATACAGTTTTCGGAAAACGAGGCAGAGGCAAACTTTCGCGATACAAGACAATAAGGATGCACTGGTTATGAGAGCAAACAGAACAGGGAGATTGGCTAAAGAACGAGAGACTTTCCGGCGTGCGGTGATGAGAGCGGTGTTCTGTAACGGGCCTGATGATTGTTGGTGAAGTCTTCAATCATCCAATTCCACACAGTAACTGATAATGGCGATTCCGCAGATTAATGATTGACAACAGTCACTGACGTGTCGTCATTCACGAAACTGTCAGCAATCCTTTGATTAACCTCTATATAAGTCCCCACCAGCTTCAGCTGCTGTAGTCTGTGTAATTTCTATAGCAAATTTTTGTTTCCGTCGGTACGTTTTCAGTGCCACAGCTATGACAACTGACAACTATCGGTACTAGAACTCTGTACTGGCTGTTGACGATGAGGACGGAGTACACATGGGAATGCCCCGAGTGCTTTGATTTCAATTCTTGACTCAACTCAGCTCAGTGCCACAACTGATAATGACTTTTCGCCATCCCTAAAATATTGTACACAATACTAAAACAACCCTCCGGCGTTTCAGAATAGGCCATCGACGTGCTGTTTTATACAGAGAGTTGACATTTGTATTGTCTGGTGCAGGCTGCTTTCATCGCTTTACATAGGCAGACTTCAATGACTGCAATCGTACATTATTCGATTTTTTTTTTTTTCAAAGTGTTATAAATATTCACAATAGCGATCGCTTGAAACATTTAATTTGTAGTAGGATCGCACATTAAATCTGCACTCTATTAAATAAATCTATACATTTATTTAAATATGTTTACATGAACGAATTACTTATACTGTTTATATCAATGCCATCAAGCTGTGAACACGGTTAAAAGGGGTTTGTCGTGAGTTTATTTTAGGGAAAGTGCTTTGTTGCAAGAAGAAAAAGTAGAAGGAGGAAGAAGGAAGTAAGGATGGAAGGAAAGAAAGAGAAGAAAAGGAAAAGAAAAAGGAAAAGAAAAAGAATAAGAAAGAAGAAGAAGAAGAAGAAGAAGAAGAAGAAGAAGAAGAAGAAGAAGAAGAAGAAGAAGAAGAAGAAGAAGAAGAAGAAGAAGAAGAAGAAGAAGAAGAAGAAGAAGAAGAAGAAGAAGACGAAGACGAAGACGAAGAAAAGAATAATAATAATAATAATAATAAGAAGAAGAAGAAGAAGAAGAAGAAGAAGAAGAAGAAGAAGAAGAAGAAGAAGAAGAAGAAGAAGAAGAAGAAGAAGAAGAAGAAGAAGAAGAAGAAGAAGAAGAAGAAGAAGAAGAAGAAGAAGAAGAAGAAGAAGAAGAAGAAGAAGAAGAAGAAGAAGAAGAAGAAGAAGAAGAAGAAGAAGAAGAAGAAGAAGAAGAAGAAGAAGAAGAAGAAGAAGAAGAAGAAGAAGAAGAAGAAGAAGAAGAAGACGAAGACGAAGAAGAAGAAGAAGAAGAAGAAGAAGAAGAAGAAGAAGAAGAAGAAGAAGAAGAAGAAGAAGAAGAAGAAGAAGAAGAAGAAGAAGAAGAAGAAGAAGAAGAAGAAGAAGAAGAAGAAGAAGAAGAAGAAGAAGAAGAAGAAGAAGAAGAAGAAGAAGAAGAAGAAGAAGAAGAAGAAGAAGATGATGATGATGATAAAAGTGAAAAAGAAGAAAGAAGAAACGAACATTAATCTACATTTGTAACCTTTATACACTGTTATAGTCTTTGGTATTTATCTGACTCAGATAATTAACATTTTTATTTTTATTTTTGTGTTTCAAGATAATCCATATATGTTGTCCTTAACCTTAGTTTTATATGAGGTTAGAATCCAGACGTTTGAATCAGTGTTCATGATATTTCTTTGTTTGGTAAATATTATTTAGGTTGCCATGTGATTTTGCATTGTTTATTGTAAATTATGTATATCAAATTGTGAGCTGTTTTAATTACTCTACATAAGGGTTTTCATTAAGATAGGTTTAATAAATAAATAAATACTAGTATTACATTACGTCTTACATCGTTCTGTATTCGTGTGGGTTCCGGGACCCCATTGTAGGGAAAATAAGAACAGACCTACTGCCTCCCCAAGAAGCATGTCGTAGGAGTCGACTAGCTGGGGGCTTCCTTCTAAGACGGAATGCATCTGCCTGAGAGGACAGGAACCAACAATCTGCATACACATAAGTCAGATCTATAGTGCGCCTAAAGCTTTGAATTGTACTTCATAATGTCTTCTGCTCTTTACTTACCTCTTTAATTTTTATGGATGCTGGTCAATTCATGTGAAGCTATTTCTCTCTCTCTCTCTCTCTCTCTCTCTCTCTCTCTCTCTCTTTAAAAGTATCCTGAAACCATGAGTTGCCAACCCTTTGGCTCGGTACTATGGATATTTCAACCCTTCGTCCTTGATTCCGTAATAGGTACCGTAAATCTGGGAGAAATGTGGCTTTTCTGTCTACCCCTGGGCTTGAACCAGGACCACAAGGAGTTCGTCACCCGGTCACCGCGCAGTCCGGTTTAACTAACTACGCGAGCCAGCCGGGTGAAGCTATTTCTCAAGGTATTGTGGTCAACTGAGTGACAACAGTTTTTTTATTTTTTCTTTACTTAGAAAATACGACGGAAAAGTGAGTTAGTTGTTGACTTCAACTTACTGGAGGCTAACTACATATTGATACTTAACCGAGGGGCTGCGTGGTCTCGAGTCATGGTGTCCGCCTCGAATGCTAAAGGTTCCGGGTTCAATCCCCGGTAAAAAAAAATAATATTAAAGATCCCTTTTCACGCCTTTAGACGCATCGCGTATATGGGAAGAGTGCCCAAATTTTTTCAGACCATCGGCACTAGGTGGGTAATGGGGTCAGCATTACGCCCGCCGTCTCTACTTCCCCAGTACAGTTCTCCTGGTACCCATTTTAGGCTGAGTCGACCTGCAACCTGCGACGCCCTATACCACAATCCCCGGTAAGGGTTAGGATTTTTTTTTTCACGTAGACTTGGACTTCTAGTAATCCCCCCTGCTCTCTGAGTATTGAGATCGAACGCCCGTGTGCATTGTTGAGCACCTTAAAAGAAAAATCAATTGGCAGTTGAAAATCGAAAAGAGTAGCCCTATGGCGCTGCCCGGGCAAAAATGTGGAGTTGAAAATCTACCCAAATCTGTTCAATGTGCTGAGCTTCTTCGGACTCAGACTTGAGTAAGAAGTAAGAACTGAGCACTTATGGGTTACTACCCGTGTGCCATAATGTTGATCCGTCAAACCTCAAACCTGATACTTAAACGTCACACTCCTACAACAATATATAGGTTAATGCCTTAACTTTTCATTTCCACCACTGTATCCGCTTTTGGGATTAGCAACCTGTTGTCGGTTATGTTCCGGTCCACTGAATTTTCTTACCCGGAAGTGTTCTGTGTCACATGTAAACTTCGACAATAAACTAGTATAACATCTCCCCACCCCAACTTTTTTTTCCCAGCGAGGCGGCACACACCATGGCAACTGTTGGCAGTCGTGAGTTTAAACACATGTTAGTAGAATACAGTCCACTAACTCCCCCCAGTACAGGACACTGGCTTTTTTTTTTTAATTTATAAACCCCAACCTGGCTGATGTCGGGGGTCATAATATAACCCAACGGTTGAATGGGGTTTCTGGAACTTGTGCAGGTGATTCTCATCTGAATGGCGGCACTTTGCGTCACAGGGTGTTTACCGCTGGTTGTGGGGATCTGGTGGCGTTGAACCACTCACAATACAATCCACCAAGCCACAAAACAGCCATAAATAAACATAAGGGGAACTCTTGAGACCCTAGAATTATAGTGTGTTATTCTATCTTCCTACGTCTTTCTATGAAGTTTGAAATTTGAAGTTTAAGCAACGGATCAACATCATGACACACGGGTAGTATCCTATGTCCTCTACTTCTAACTCAAGTCTGAGTCCGAAGTAGCTCAGCGCAGTGCATGGACTCCGTGGCACCGGCGAGGATCCTGAAATATTTTTGGGTATTTTTTAATACCAAATTTTCCCCGGGCAGCGCCGTTAGGCTACTCTTTTCGATTTCCATCTGCCAAGGGATTTTTTGCGTGCGCAAAAATACAAACGGGCGTCTGATCTCACTACCCAGAGACCAGGGGAAATTACTTGAAGTTTACGTAAAAAAATCCCAGACCTCGCCGGGGCTGAACCCGCGACCTCTAGCACACGAGGGGGACACCATACCTCGAGACCACGCTGTCACCTCTTCTTTCTTTGAGTGTCGATCAAAATATTGTCTGTTTGTTTATTATATGTATAATATAAAATAACAAGTGGTTTCTGATTTATAGAAATGATTCTTCCTTCACGAATCGGAAGCCTTCTTGTCTTCTTGATATTTCAGACGGCAAACTGAAGTCGTCACTACCAAATGTCTTTCTCTTATTAGAGGGTGAAAAAAGCTAAAGATGTTTTTAAAAGCTAAATGTGTCGTGGAAAAAAAAAAATTTTATATCTTTTTTAACTTCTCCTAATAGTTTATTTCATGTGCTGGAGCTAGTTTTGCATGACCATTCTTCTGTCTCTTGTACTGCCAATCATTTCTGATATATATGCTCTTCCATGAAAGCTACCAAACTGTCCAAAGTTTTTTTTTTTTAGCTTTTCTCCTTATGCCTCTCAATTACTCCATCATTACCCTTGTCACGACGCACCACTTTTTTCGTCTCGCGTCTATCTTTTTTTCCCCCTTTATTTCTGCTTTTGTCAATGTATGCTTTGTGCCGCTATGCGCCGTAATGATACTGCAGAACGACCAAAACATGCCCCAGAAAACATCGATATATTTCGTCTAGTTACCTTTGTAGGGGATAATCGTCATTACATATGAGTCCCTCTGTAAGTTCAGCTGAAAAGATGTCAAGCCATACGAAAAGTAGAACTAATGAGCTTCACAGTATCCGCATCATAAACGACAAGTGAACGTTGCGTGAGAAAGCCTTCATCTGGACATGACATTAAAAGGCAATGTTAAAATATACAAACAAAAATATACAAAGTCGCAGGGGATCGGTACCCGATCCAGAGCGCGCTCGTCTGCTTGATAAACTGATGATGTGAGGTCCTAATGTCGGTGACTACTTCAGTTGATCTTCTTGGAGGTCTTCCTCTGCTTCTTGGTGTTTTAATTTTCACGTTGTCTGCGCTGGCTCAGGTAACTGGGGATTTCGCACAAAGTTGCCGAACCATTTCAATCTGTGTTTCTAAATTAATTAAATGACTGGTATTGTTAGAATAGTCTAAATCTCTTTATTTCTCACACACTCTTTTCGTTTTGTGTCCTTTTGGTGTCGTTTTAAACAAAAAATCTCTTCATGAGTTAATTGCTTTCAAGATATTTTCGTTACATATTTTAACTGTCCTTAGTCGTCTCAAATTCATCTATAAAACCGATCTCTGCAGCTTCTACGTAGTTTTTCATTTGAAATCGGTAAATACACTATTAGGAAGCCTATCCCCAGTAGAGCATAGACCCTCAACCAGCGCCAAGTCATTCTATCCTTCGCTATTACATGTTGCTCACGCCATGTCCTCCCCATCTTTTTAACGTCACTCTCTAGCTCCATTTTCTGCGTAATATTTTTACTTTGGGGAAAGGGGAGAGGGGGGGGGGGGGTTTATCTGCCTTAAGTTCTTTGTCCCTGTGTGTTCAATGCTAAGGCACTCTAGTTATACTGTTCTCCGGTTTCTCAACGTGTGTCCTATCTAACGCCAGCTTCTTTTCTTGGCCCACTAGAACTTGTTTATTTCTCTCCAAAAGTCCATTATTGTAAAATAAAACAGTGAACAACAAGAAGTTGCCCCGTCAGATGGAGCCACTTTTTTAATGCCGCATGATGTTCGTAATGTATGCATTATATGGATTATATTAACTTTTTTGTTTGCAGTTATTACCTAAAATAGTTATTTTCTAAGATTGTGTGTGCTTCAAAGTATTCAATGTTTAGGTTTAACAGGGTTACACAAGAGACAATATGAGACAACTTGGGCATAGAGAGTTGATGTAACAAATATATGTTATAGAAAAATGCAAGAACTTTTAAGGTGTCTTTTGGAAGGTAAGAAGCATATAAAGAGTTGCTTGCTACTAAAAGAGTGAATGATAGGTGGCTGCAGATACCGACAATGTAGTAAGTATTCTCAAACGTCCGAAATGCTATCCTCTGTTCGAGCAGTATTGTATATTTACACAAGAACGTTCTTTGGCCCGAAATATGCCCTGACTTATATTTGGTCTGGTTACCTTTGTACCGGCTAATCTTCATTACATATAGGTTCCTCTGTAAGTGAACTTAAACATAAAAAAGGTAAAACTAATCAGCTTCACAGTATCTGCATCACAAAGTATAGGTAAAATGCGCAATGAAGATACCCTAGGAGAAGTTAAGTCACAAAGAGATCTAATAGCTTGCATCAGAAGGAGACGGTCCGCATTCTTTGGGTTCGCCATGAAGGGAGGAAAACTAAAGAACGTTATGAAAATGGTGCAAGCCAAACTTTACTGGTCGATGAGTGAATTACAAAACGACAGCGAAGTTCATTCTAGAGACAATACTGCAGATACAGATAATCTGTTTCAAGCGAATGAAAGAAGAAGAAGTTATGAAAATGGTTAAGGTAAATAGGAAGAGAGGAAGGGCAATACAAAGAAAGAAAATGAAAGCTTATCTTCTATTCAAAATAATTTTTGACCATACAATTTAGAATCCAATGGAAAGCTATGACGTGCAGCGCTAAACAACATAAACTTTGAGAAGAAATGCACTCAATCTCCTGGAGTCACTAACAGAGCTCCAATCATCCCACACTCCATTTCTAACGCGAAGCAACGAGCCCAAAGTACTGCTTATATTAGCAAGACCAAAATGTGTAACCTGTTATCATAATTAGGTGCCCTGTCGTCTAGCGTGGAAGCTTATGCCTCTCACTAACTTGCGATCTTCAACGGCATGTATCAGTTGTGTGCTGACTCCCTTCCACGCCACTACAATGGGCTTTCAAGAAGCCTCTCGAGCCGTCTTGCTCTATTTCTCTTTGCACAATTCTTTTCAATCATCACAATACATTCAATTTGTTTTTCTTATAAGGGGGTAAAACAGATCGCTACTGACTATTTATGATATTTGTGATAAGTTGTCTTTGGACTCTGGCCTTTAAAAAAAAACAAAAACAAAATATGCATTAGTTATTTTGGATGTCCAAGAAACTGTAAGGATTCTTCTGTATAACTACAATTATGAGGCCTCGATAAATGGTAACCTGTTATACTTTAGTCTAAACATAAAACGCCCACAGAATACTGTTATACTTTTGTCTAAACATAAAACGCCCACAGAATACTGTTATACTTTTGTCTAAACATAAAACGCCCACAGAATACTGTTATACTTTTGTCTAAACATAAAACGCCCACAGAATACTGTTATACTTTTGTCTAAACATAAAACGCCCACAGAATACTGTTATACTTTTGTCTAAACATAGTACGCCCACAGAATACTGTTATACTTTTGTCTAAACATAAAACGCCCACAGAATACTGTTATACTTTTGTCTAAACATAAAACGCCCACAGAATACTGTTATACTTTTGTCTAAACATAAAACGCCCACAGAATACTGTTATACTTTTGTCTAAACATAAAACGCCCACAGAATACTGTTATACTTTTGTCTAAACATAAAACGCCCACAGAATACTGTTATACTTTTGTCTAAACATAGAACGCCCACAGAATACTGTTATACTTTTGTCTAAACATAAAACGCCCACAGAATACTGTTATACTTTTGTCTAAACATAAAACGCCCACAGAATACTGTTATACTTTTGTCTAAACATAGAACGCCCACAGAATACTGTTATACTAAATTTGTTTCACGAGGTTGAAAACAAATCTTGAAAGTTCACAGCCCTAACTTAAAGTTTATAGCGTTCTTTAGCCCTGTTTTATATTGACATTGCAACTTAAGACTTTTCATTGGGTATTAGTTTACAGGGTAGCATAGAAATCCCCAGCACAACGATATGAATAAGCACGAAAAGTTCCCGTCATAAGCAACTACTTCAGTGGCGTATCTTGTGTCGGCAATCGTCCACTGCCATACCAGTGGTGTATTTTTCAGCTATTGTGTGTTTCTATACCGTTGTGACCTGGCTAGGTAAAATAACAAGGTAAGTTTTATAACTATCGATAAACTGTATTATAGCTGTACATGATGATAAGGGCTTATTATTTAAGTAAACATTTTGCCATTTGCGGTAGCTTTGCTTAAAGGAAAAACAAAAATAGCTTCCTCTTGGAAGAAATATGTTATCGGTCTTGAGGTAAATCAAATGTGTTTCACGCCTGTAGTTTGTGTACGTTCTCATGATGTGTAACAGACAATGTTTAGATCGGGGGCATGTCCTCCAACTGATGTTATTCGGGTCATTTTAGACAGGAGGTCAAAAGAAATTTTTAAAAATAATACTCAACTTAAAATTTTTTATTCTAATGTCAAATCAGCACTTTTGTATGGGGCGGAAATATGAAGAAGAACTAATTCAAATACTAATAAACTGCAGATATTCATAACTTGGTGCCTGCGCAGAATAGCGAGAATTAAATGGTATGATAGAATAACTAATGTAGAGCTTTGTGGGAGAAGTAAGCAAGCTCAAGTGGACCAAGAGGTGAGAGAAAGACGCTGGCGTTGGATAGGACACACATTGAGAAAACCGGAGAACAGCATAACTAGAATGTCTTTACATTAGAACCCACAGGGGCATAGAAATAAAGGAAGGTGAAAAAACACACGGCGAAGAGAGCTGGAGAATGAAGTTAGAAAGATGGGGAGGACATGGGAGAGCTCCACGTAATAGTGAAGGATAGAACGACTTGGCGTGAGTTGGTTGAGGGCCTCTGCTCCATTGGGGGATAGAAAGACAGAAGAAGGATAAACAGGCAGGAAATGTTGAATATGTACGAATTTAATAATTTTAAAAAATGGGGCGGGTATGGTATAATTTTTTTTTAAATAATATCTTATAGAATAAATCGCTGCTTTTGACGTTAGAAAAAGATATTCTTAGAACTGGTTTTAATATCTGGCTGCGAATCATAGACCTACTCTTAAGTAACACCATATCTCGGGATACTCTGACCATGTTAATCACCGCAGTGTCTTGGAATGACCAGAAAGAAAAAGCATAGTCATTGGGGGAAGAGGCAGCTGTCAACCAACACGTAAGAAAACGTTCTGCAATGGCCCTGATGCATGACGGGTACAACAGGGCTGGATTATTTCTCGGCCGTTCTGCTCTTGGAATTAGGTACTGGATCCAACCTCTCTCTCTCTCTCTCTCTCTCTCTCTCTCTCTCTCTCTCTCTCTCTCTCTCTCTCTCTCTCTCTCTCTCACACACACACACACACACACACACACACTCTCTCGCCCTTGTTTCCCGGATAGACTGACAACTAGAGCCACTTTTTGGATACGAATCCAGCCGGAATAAACACTGGGCACTGTGTAAACGTATAGATCCCTTTTCACGCCTTTAGGCGCATCGGGTATATGGGCAGAACGTCCATATTTTTAGACTATCGGCACTAGGTGAGTAATGTGGTCAGCATTACGTCGGCCATCTCTGCTTCCCCAGGACAGCCATCCTGGTACCCATTTTAGGCTGGGTCGACCTGCGACGCCCCATACCACGATAAAAATCAACGCAGCCAGCCGTGGGTTTCGATCACGTTACGTTGAAATTACGAGTCGGACTCGCAACGCCTAAGCCACGGACGCCGCTATGTGTAAATGTATACAGTTTTTTTTTTTTTTTGAGACATACATGATCGGCATCTTTTCGTCTTTCCCGACGATAGTGTGATACTGCGCCATAAGAAGGTATGGAACTCACCACCCATGGCGATGGCGGTTGTGACTAGCAAGACCCATCCGCGCTAAGAAGATTATTCCACAATTATATATATGGAATTTTAGAACCGTTGTGGTCATCATCTGTGTTTCGTCTGTTTCTTCGCAGACGCTCAGCTCTTATCCTTTCTGAAATAATTTCTCCTTTAATTCTTTTTTCTTTCCTGATGTGCCCCCTCCAAACAACACGGTCCATGGCATTTCGTTCTCCCGAGTCCACCTCTGTATGGATATCCAACGGTTATAAAGTAGCCTGATCTTCTATGGATTGACTGGATATCTGCATAAACAATTGGGAACAAATAAAAGAATCAAAACAAACGCAGGCTCAATTTAATTGTCTGTTAAGTATAAGAATTTGAGTTAGCACATTTTCGTCCTGCAACTTGTTGACTGCTTAAACTGTTAAAGATTTGTCTATTTGAAAATAGTACAGTAGGCACTCCCCAGAGAGCAATCAATCTGTCCTATCTACCATGGATTCCACAAGGCTGGTTGCTTTTAGTCGTATTCACAAGAGAAACCCGTGCACCCGTTTTCTCTCATGCACCGTGCCAGGGAATCGGTGAGTTTAGAGACTTCAGCATAATCACCTCTTTGTGGATTTTAGAGTTAGCAGGTACTTACTGACCATGGAAATGAGGTTTCCAAGAAAAGCCGTAGGAGTGACCAGTAGAAATAAAATCAGGAATGAGGTCATACGAGATCAAGTCAGCAGAGAACCAATTCTAAATTACTTACAGAGACAGCAAATCAAATGGTTTTCCCGCTGGAAGAGAATGCCTTCTGGTGTTATACCATACAATGCATATATATCAAAAGAGGAGAGGGACGTAGAGCAAGAGGTAGACAAATAAAAACTGGAAAGATAACATCAGAGAAACACTACAGTACCACGATGTGTCTATGGTCGAAGCAGCCAGAAGAGCACGAAGCAGGACCTATATCTCCCTTGACACCCGAAGCGGTAAAAGAGGACGTAAAGAATAATAAGAAGGTACTTACTGACTTCAATTCCATCCTCATGCTTCACTTGTGACCTCACAAGCTCTCTAGTGGGACTACATGTTACTTTCAGGTGTCCCAGTATAACTGTATTATACGATTTAACCGGGCTTCTGGGATTTGGACCTGGGTTTTTTTTTAATCTGAATTGTGGAGAGGCATGATCGCCCATGCCAGTCGGCAAGGCACCTGATGATGATGATCAATTGCTTTATGCGCCACCGGGTGTTTATCGCTCACTGTGCAGTCCTAAAAAGGTTTAGCTTCACTCACTCACTCATGGTTTAAAAAAAATAATGAAAAGATGTAAAACCAAACGAAAAGTATACCAGCGAGCTTCACATTGTAACAAAACACAAACGGAAAGTGAACGTTGCGGCTACAGAGCTATCATCAGCACAATAATTAATCAACAAAATTACATGTACGGACACTAATACCCCCCAAAAAAATTACTTAACTGACATATTTTCGATAGCATTCACTCATGGTTTTAAAAATCATGTAAACAGCCATGGCCACCCGCTACAGTAAAAAAGGTTTCCACCTAGAATACTGGTCTCCGTTTTGTCCCTTCAACCGAACCGGTCTTTGCAAACTTGATAGGCATACAGCAACACCGACTGATTCTAGCCAGGTCGGCTAACATCTCCTGGTAAAGACGGATAACATCTGATGTCGAAGTATCATTGAAAAATGAGTAGCCTATCAGCACGTTCAGAACAAACCCCATCATTTTTCGGCTGTTGTGGTTTTTCTAAGACATTTTACGTTCAGTAATTTGTCATGGCCTCCGAACTGCCGGCTCTCGGCACCACTATCGGAACTAACGACAGACGTTCTGCTGTCAAATCGCCTGCTGCCTTGGTAGAGCAGGGCATTACGAATCGTGTTCGCAACACTTAAGCCACAGACGCCGACCAAGTATTAGTAATAATACTCTGACAACTTTTGACAACTTTGTTTGACCACTGAATGAGTTAAAATGAAAATGTTAGAATTATCTATTCCCCCCCCCCCCCCCCAACACACACACACACAACACACATATTTGTGTAGGCACTGAGACCTCCAGGTTAAAATTCGTACTAATAAACAGTTTCAAATTTGTAGTTCTTTTTCTTCTTCCTCTCCTTCACGATTTACCTCATCGAGGTGTTGGGTTGAGATGTAAGGATCGATTGTGCACTTTCTCCAATGTATTGTACAAGTTGGTGTTAATTTCTGTTAGTTGCTCCTGATGTTGTCGCTCCATTCGTGCGTGGTCTTCCCCTTGCTCTGTGTTCATTATATTTCTTCAGCGTGGCTCTCTGTGGCAGTTGGTACCAGGGCATTCTCGTCAGGTAACCAAACCATCTCATTTGTTGTTCTTTAATGAATTGTATAACTGGTTTCAGACAAAGTCTTCTTTTAATTTCTTCATTCTTGATTTTATCTCTTTTTTTTTCACACCGGCAGCTCTCCTAAGACATCTCATCTCTGTTGTTATGATTTTCCGCTCATTAGTTGTAGTAAGGGTCCATGTATGGGCACTAGTAGCACAATTCCAGTCAACAAAAACAAAAAACATTTTTGTGAGATTTGTTTTGGTTGACAGAGGTATCTTTCTATGCGTCAGAAGCGATTTTAATTGTCCCATAACCTGATTTGCTTTGGCACATTGTATGTTGATTTCGGCTATCCTCTGAAAAAAGGCCACATATTATGGCGGCCACAAAAACATCCTAACAGGGCCTTAGTCACATGTAAATTGCGCACTTCCGGCGACTTAAATTGCGCACTTCCGGCGACTACCGCCACCGCCGAGATTATCTCCTATCTCCATCTCCTGCAGCTTTGCTCGTGAGTCCCAGCCATCTAGTTTAGTCCCAATCCACGCCGCGCGTAGCGCCGTGAGAGATACTCTCGGCGGTGGCGGTATAGTAGCCGTAAGTCCGCAATTTACATGTGACTGAGGCCCTGTTTTTAGCCGCCATAATTTGTGGCCGTTATTCGGAGGATAACCTTGATTTCTCTATCCATTCTTCCATCTGAGAAAAATGGTCATAGATATTTAAATTTGCTCAGGGTTTTTTTTTTTTTTAACTTTAATTGATATGGTTTCTTCTTGTCTGTCTATTACCATTGCCTCTATCTTATCAAGGCTTATAATCATATTATATTTCTCTCACGTAATATTGACTTCGTTTAAATGGTTCTGTAAGCTCTCTTCTGTTTCAGCTAATAATACTTGGTCATATTAAAAAACAATACTGAGATATCATCCTTTTCTTAGCTCCCCACTTCTTTGCATTTAAGCTTAGTGACGAAATTAGAACAATAAAATGTAGCTTTATCTGTCCAAGGGTGAGACAAAAAACGCATGTGTGCGCCGACAGCAGACAGAAACAAAATATATTAAACAAGAATGCGGATGCAATTTAGCGCAAAGTTGAGATCAAACTTCTTGCTTGTGTAGTTATTAAGACATGTCAAAAGGTCACCCGGAAACTGTGTCCGAGGTCAGGCCTGACGACGACATTATAGGAGTAACGAAGTTATAAAGGTTAGTTGCGTATCTTTTACAGGACGTTAGAGAACCAACCCCAACAGCGTATGGTTTTTCTAGGCAAATTTACGTCTAGTAGTTTGCCATTGCTTTCTGGACGTCGGCTTTCTTGATACCACTGTTGAAACCAACGCAAGGCGCATGGCCCGCAGTTGGGATCAAACCCGGCATCCCGGCATTACGAAACGTTCGCATCGACTTAGCCACAGAGCCGACAACGAAGTTATAAATCATACGATATTTGTTTGTTGGTGAGTTCGTTCTTATTTTTTAGGCTGTGTAATTTTATGTCCATTTATCTCGCTCTTTTCTTCTTCAGCTGGAGTATAGCATAGGCAATCAACAAGCTCACGAATCTCTTCACAGACGTACTCATTATTGTTTGTATGTTGCATGTTGAGTTTTTTAATGAATGAAGAGACTAGTCTGACGCCAGTCCTCTATACAGCTATGCAGGAACCTAGAGGTTTACGCTAAGTGACCTCACTTCCCCCCCCCCCCTTTTCAATGTTAGAGGCTGAGTGCTCCACCGCCCCTAAAATGTAAGATGTAAGCTGTCACTATTCCCAACTACAACATATTTACTAGTTCTCTTTAGTTTTTGTTTGTACATAATAAATCATTTAAATTGTAACTAAGCATTTAACTATTATTACTCTCTGAAACCATGCTTAGACCGACTGAGTCCGCGAAACAAATTGTTAAGGGGACTAAATATAGACACATTGGGGGATAGAAAGGTATATATATGTGTGTGTGTGTGTGTATATATATATATATATATATATATATATATATATATATATATATATATATATATATATATATATATATATAAAGGTGTTTTAGTTGTACGAAACGGTACAGTTTTTTTTTTTTGGACCTTGATGCTTAAGGCAGATTTTTTGAAAATAAGACCACCACCATTTTAAGACAATACTGAGTACCAACCTGTGTCTGCGCGCGCGTGCGTGTGTGTGCCAGTGTGTGTGCCTGTGTGTGTGTGCCTGTGTGTATGCCTGTGTGTGTGCCTATGTGTGTGTGTCTGTGTGTGCGCCTGTGTGTGTGCCTGTGTGTGTGTGCCTGTGTGTGTGTGCCTATGTTTGTGCCTGTGTGCACGCGCGCGTGCGTGTGTGTGCCTGTGTTTGTGCCTGTGTGCACGCGCGCGTGCGTGTGTGTGCCATTGTGTGTACCTGTGTGTGTGTGTCTGTGTGTGCGTAGCGTGCGTGTGTGTGTTTGTGCCAGTGTGTGTGCCTGTGTGTGTGCCTGTGTGTGTGCCAGTGTGTGTGTGCCTGTGTGTGTGTGCCTGTGTGTGTGTGCCTGTGTGTGTTCATGTGTGTGCACGCGCGCGTGCGTGCGTGTGTGTACCTGTGTGTGCACGCGCGCGTGCATGTGTGTGTGTGCCAGTGTGTGTGCTTGTGTGTGTGCCTGTGTGTGTGTGCCTGTGTGTGTGCCTGTATGTGCGCCTGTGTGTACACGCGCGTGCGTGTGTGTGTGTGTGTGTGTGTGCGTGTGTATGCGTGCCAAATCAACCCCCCCCCCCCCCCAAAAAAAAAAAAAAAATCCCCTACTTCTTTAAAAGCGCATATATTATGTTTTCTTCTATTAACGTAATTTTTATTCTTAATATTCTTTTTTCCAACACAAACATAACTCAACTATTTCGCAGGAATACAACTGGCACATTTAACTGACAACTTCCTGGAGCAGAACGAATATAAACTCCCACACCTGCTAACTGTCTGTACACAGATAGGAAGGTAAAGAAGGCAGTATTCGGCGATAGGAGAGGGCGTCGTCATTAAGAAATCATTGGGGCGGCTCGGTCCTTTCCTGTATTTCAGTAGTGGGGGGGGGGGGGTGCGCCTTAAATGTGGCTTCATCATTACCATCATCATCATCATCCTTTGTTTCTCGTTATCGTCAATAAGGGCTCGCATTTGATTCGTCCACTCCGCTCTGTTGCATGCAACTGTCTCGATTTCTGACATGGAGTTCATCTAAGCATTTTTGCCACTGTTAATATTGCTTCTCTTAATGTTTTCCTTAGACGTCTTTTTTTTTTTTTCCTATACCTTTTGTTTTTTATTTTAGTGTTTGCTTTGTAATTCTTTGCTCCTTTAGTGTCTGAGTGTGCCAAATATATTTTTACCTATTTTGTCTTATTGCAGTCGATACCTGGCTGCCTGGCTTAAACATGGCTTAAGTGCACAATAATTTTATAGTTATTAATTATTGTTATTATGATCTGAATAGCAAATACATTGTAATGCTTTATTTAAAATAGTATGAAAGTTACAAGTATTTAAGAAGAGAACTTCTGTTGCATATTTTCTAAAGGAGAAGGGGATATCTGCACTTCAATGTTCTGGCGCCAAAGGGAGAAGTTTTGTTTCCTTGGTGTTTTTTATAGGCCTATACATGTGGGTCTTGGCCTAAGTGTGTCTGTTACTGATATAAATAATTGTTTGGTGTGTATTTTCCAACGATCATGTGCCATGAATATTCATATTAGTGGGATGTTCTCCGACCTAAACTCTTGATGAGTCTGCCAGGTGAATCAAGTGCTTGTTTCCGGTTGTCTAAAAATAAACAAGCACTTACACGTGCACATCTTCATGTGCCACAGAGGCGCCGAAATAAAGAAAATATCGAGGTTAGGGTGCCCTCAGCTCACTTCACATTTTCTATGAGAAGGGTTTAAGGCGTTTAAGTTTAGCTTATGCGTCCGATAATAATTATTACGTGCTGAACGGCAAACATATAATATTTGACATAATTTTGTTTTTTATATAACATCCATAAACCATGTTGTTAACCCTCTGGCTCGGTACTATGGATATCGCAACCCCTTCGGCCTTGATTCCATGATAGGTACCATAAATCTGGGAGAAATGTGGCTTTTCTGCCTACCACCGGGGATGAACCCGGATCACAAAGAGTTCGTCCCCCGGTCGTCGCGAAGTCGCTACGCTAGTGAGTCAGGCTTGACATAATATAAATTGTATTAAAAATATATATTTGAAAAAAAAAAAAAAAAAACTTATATGCATGGTTGGGGAGAGACCTAGCCCCTTCATACACGTTCTTTTTGGGCTATGGCGTGGCTGGGAGGGAAGGTAAGTGCTTAAGCCCACGGGGTCTGGCACCCATGATGTGCCATGCCGGTCGGTTCAGGGTATCATGTTCCTCCACAAATGCATGACTTGTTTGTGTTACAACCAGTTTCATACCGTACATTAAACACACAATTACTTGTTCATTAATAATGAGTGCGTCTTCATAGTGAAGTGATTAAACAGCTTGTCAAACTTGTATTTGCACTCTGAATAGTAAATTCATGTCTTACGTTATGTCTTTCTTCAGCACATTCAATCTAGACTGTTAGGTTCTTCTTCTTGCTCTTCTTCTTTTTCTTTACGTTCACCGGTTATAAACTTCAACAGAAAGCTCAGGTTATTCGTCCACCTCTGGACTTAAGTCCTGTTTCGGAACTTTTGTGTGTAAATCCGTTTTACGGATCTGGCCTATTTGTATGCAGACTGTTGGTTTCTCGCCAACACCCCTAATTAGTTAGCTTTTACGACATACTTGTTATGGGGGCAGTGAGCCTTTTTTTTTCATACAATGGGGCTTTGGAACCCATTTGGGGAAGACTGTTAGATAGTAAGCAAGTAAGTATATTGTACCCCACCAGGACATCACACAAGCGATAAACACACGGTGACACAAAGTGCCACAATGCGGATGAAAATCACCTGTGAAGAGGTCCATGAAACCGTTCAGCCGTTAGGCCATATTTCAGACCCGGCTATATTTAGGGCCCCCGGCAAAAGCCAAGGTGGGGCTTCAAATAACGAAAAATTGCATCCCACATGGGGACGACTGATGGACTTTTAGGTTAATACTTAAGAACTGAAGTCCAAGACAAGGTGGAAATATCCAGATACACCGAAACACGTCATGCATGTTCTGGCTGACCGACTGAAAATCTTACAAAGAAATAAACAACTGTGACAGGCTATAACTAACAACGTTGACAGGCTATAACTAACAACGTTGACAGGCTATAACTAACAACGTTGACAGGCCTTAACTAACAACGTTGACAGGCTATAACTAACAACGTTGACAGGCTATACCTAACAACGTTGACAGGTTATAACTAACAACGTTGACAGGCTATAACTAACAACGTTGACAGGCTATAACTAACAACGTTGGCAGGCACCAAACGAAGGTGAGAAAGTAGGGCTGGAAAAAAAAAAGAAGGGGAGACATGGAAGGTAAATGTGAAATAGTCAATGACAAATTAAAAGAAAAATTAAACATTGCTAATGAAACTGTATTTGTTATTGAAGCCATGGCGGGAGAAGAGGTCCCAACTTTGTCATGCATCTACAAGTAAAAAAGATAAAGTAAAGACACAGAAGAAGTGGTCAAAATAGGAATAAACTGTAATAAAGCTCACCACTAAAAAAATATTCTAATTGAATTCAAAGTGATATTGTGAAAAGACGATAAATAATTACTTAGCAAATTAAATTCAAGTGGCGTCTAGAACATTATAAAACTGTACAATGTCACCTGTCTTAATTGCACACACAATTGTGTTAGCTAATTCGCTCTTTCGTCAATTAATACTTTGACATATGGAAGCTTGGGATATATATTATGATACTACTTCAAATGAAAGCATGGTAAATATATTAGGATACTACAATAACAAGAAATCAGCGACTTTTGCAGGTGATCCTAAAAGTTAGTTGCGTATCCCTTACACAACGTTGCAGAACTAGCCCTAGCATTTTTGGCTGTTGGCTGTTGCGGCAAATTTTACGTTCAATCGTTTGCCATTACCTCTAAAAGTGCGGCTGGAAAAACAAGAAGAAACAGAGTCATCAATAAAGAACTAAAAACAAGAAGAGATAAAGTCATTAATAGAGAACTCTAAACAAAAAGAGACAGAGTCATCAATAAAGAACTAAAACAAGAAGAGACAGAGTCGTCAATAGAGAACTAAAAACAAGAAGAGACAGAGTCATCAAAAAAGAAATAAAACAAGAAGAGACAGAGTCATCAATAAAAAACTAAAACAAGAAGAGACAGAGTCATCAATAGAGAACTAAAAACAAGAAGAGACAGAGTCATCAATGAAGAACTAAAACAAGAAGAGACAGAATCAGCAATAAAGAACCAAAAACAAGAAGAGACAGAGTCATCAAAAAAGAACTAAAAACAAGAAAAGACAAAATCATCAATAAAGAACTAAAACAAAAAGAGACAGAGTCATCAATAAAGAACTAAAAACAAGAAGAGACAGAGTCATCAGTAAAGAACTAAAAACAAGAAGAGGCTGAGTCATCAATAAAGAACTAAAAACAAGAAGAGGCAGAGTCATCAGTAAAGAACTAAAAAACAAAAAGAGACAAAGTCATCAATAAAGAACTAAAAAAAAAAAGAAGAGACAGAGTCATTGGTACTGTTGTAGTCATGTTGGTACTACTTAAAAAAAGACGCCCCGACTGTTTCTTCAAGATCTTTCCCTGACCATGTCCTTCTTCATCAATAAAGAACTAAAAACAAGAAGAGAATGAGTCATCAATAGAAAACTCTAAACAAAAAGAGACAGAGTTATCAATAAAGAACTGAAAACAAGAAGAGACAGAGTCATCAATAGAAAACTCTAAACAAAAAGAGACAGGGTCATCAATAAAAAACTAAAAACAAGAAGAAACAGCGTCATCAATAAAGAACTAAAAACAGTAAGAAACAGCGTCATCAATAAAGAACTAAAAAACAAGAAGAGACAGCGTCATCAATAAAGAACTAAAAAACAAGAAGAGACAGAGTCATCAATAAAGAACTAAAAAACAAGAAGAGACAGAGTCATCAATAACGAACTAAAAAACAAAAAGAGACAGAGTCACCAATAAAGAACTAAAAAACAAAAAGAGACAGAGTCATCAATAAAGAACTAAAAAACTAGAAGAGACAGAGTCATCATTAAAGAACTAAAAACAAGAAGAGACAGAGTCATTAATAAAGAACTGAAAACAAGAAGAGACAGAGTCATCAAAAAAGAACTAAAAACAAAAAGAAACAGAGTCATCAATAAAGAACTAAAAACAGTAAGAAACAGCGTCATCAATAAAGAACTAAAAAACAAGAAGAGACAGCGTCATCAATAAAGAACTAAAAAACAAGAAGAGACAGAGTCATCAATAAAGAACTAAAAACAAGAAGAGACAGAGTCATCAATAAAGAACTAAAAAACAAAAAGAGACAGAGTCACCAATAAAGAACTAAAAAACAAAAAGAGACAGAGTCATCAATAAAGAACTAAAAAACAAGAAGAGACAGAGTCATCATTAAAGAACTAAAAACAAGAAGAGACAGAGTCATTAATAAAGAACTGAAAACAAGAGAAGAGACAGAGTCATCAAAAAAAAAACTAAAAACAAAAAGAAACAGAGTCATCAATAAAGAACTAAAAACAAGAAGAGACAGAGTCATCAATAAAGAACTAAAAACAAGAAGATACAAAGTCATCAATAAAGAACTAAAAACAAGAATAGACAGTCATCAATAAAGAACTAAAAACAAGAAGAGACAGAGTCATCAATAAAGAACTAAAAAACAAAAAGAGACAGAGTCACCAATAAAGAACTAAAAAACAAAAAGAGACAGAGTCATCAATAAAGAACTAAAAAACAAGAAGAGACAGAGTCATCATTAAAGAACTAAAAACAAGAAGAGACAGAGTCATTAATAAAGAACTGAAAACAAGAAGAGACAGAGTCATCAAAAAAGAACTAAAAACAAAAAGAAACAGAGTCATCAATAAAGAACTAAAAACAAGAAGAGACAGAGTCATCAATAAAGAACTAAAAACAAGAAGATACAAAGTCATCAATAAAGAACTAAAAACAAGAATAGACAGTCATCAATAAAGAACTAAAAACAAGAAGAGACAGAGTCATCAATAAAGAACTAAAAACCAAAAAGAGACAGAGTCATCAAAAAGAACTAAAAAACAAATAGAGACAGAGTCATCAATAAAGAACTAAAAAACAAGAAGAGACAGAGTCATCATTAAAGAACTAAAAACAAGAAGAGACAGAGTCATTAATAAAGAACTGAAAACAAGAAGAGACAGAGTCATCAATAAAGAACTAAAAACAAGAAGAAACAGAGTCATCAATAAAGAACTAAAAACAAGAAGAGACAGAGTCATCAATAAAGAACTAAAAACAAGAAGATACAAAGTCATCAATAAAGAACTAAAAACAAGAATAGACAGAGTCATTGGTACAGTTTTAGTCATGTTGGTACTACTTAAAAAAAAACGCCCCGACTGTTTATTCAAGATCTTTCCCTGGCCATGTTTTTCTTCATCAATAAAGAACTAAAAACAAGAAGAGAGAGAGAGTCATCAATAGAAAACTCTAAACAAAAAGAGACAGAGTCATCAATAAAGAACTAAAAACAAGAAGAAACAGCGTCATCAATAAAGAACTAAAAACAAGAAGAAACAGCGTCGTCAATAAAGAACTAAAAAACAAGAAGAGACAGCGTCATCAATAAAGAACTAAAAAACAAGAAGAGACAGAGTCATCAATAAAGAACTAAAAAACAAGAAGAAACAGTGTCATCAAAAAAAAAAAAAAGAACCAAAAAAACAAGAAGAGACAGAGTCATCAATAAAGAACTAAAACAAGAAGAGACAGAGTCATTAATAAAGAACTAAAAACAAGAAGAGACAGAGTCATCAATCTTCTTCTTCTTTTTCTTCACTTCCTCTTTTACCGCTGTGGGTGTCGAGGGAGATATAAGGTTCTGTTTCTAGCTCTTCTGGCTGCCTCGACCATAGGCACATCGTGCTGTTGTAGAGTTTCTCTGATGTTATTCTTCTATCTTGTTCTTGGTCTACCCCGTGCTCTACGTCCTTCTTCTCTTTCCATGTATGCTTTGTATGGTATGGTGTCACAATTCATTCTCTCTAAGTGGGCAAACCATTTCACTTGCTGTCTTTGTATGTAATTCAGAATTGGTTCTGTGCCGACTTGTTCTCTTATGATCTCATTCCTGATCTTATCTCTTATGGTCACTCCTACAGCCCTTCTCAGACATCTCATTTCCGTGGTTACTAGTTTTCTTTTATGGTTTGTTGTGTGTGACCATGTCTGGCACTGGTAGCACAGAGTTGGAATAAATATGCTTTGAATAAGATGTCTCTTTGTGCTGATTGGGATTGTCTTATGCTGTAAGAGGGGGGCTAGCTGTCCCAATACTTGGTTTGCTTTACTGCATCTAATGTCAATTTCTTTATCCAATTTCCCATCTTCGGTAAATGTAGTTCCCAGATATTTAAACTCAGATGCCTGTTTAATGCCTTTGTATTCTATTGCTATGTTTAGATCTGTCTTCTTTTTTCCTATTGACATTACTTCTGTCTTTTCAGTGTTGATTCTCATATTATTTGTTTTACATTCTTCATTCATGGACGTTAGATGTTGTTGCAATTTCATGGCTGTAGCTGCTATCAAGGCCTGGTCATCCGCAAAGAGTAATTCGTTGATCTTACTAAGATCTTCATTCATGGGCTTGGCATTCTTGCATATACTGTCGATGTAGGTGATAAACAGCAGTGGTGATAAGACCCAATAAAGAACTAAAAACAAGAAGAAACAGAGTTATCAATAAAGAACTAAAAACAAGAAGAGACAGAGTCATCAATAAAGAACTAAAAACAAGAAGAGACAGAATCATTAATAAAGAACTAAAAACATGAAGAGACAGAGTCATCAATAAAGAACTAAAAACAAAAAGATACAAAGTCATCAATAAAGAACTAAAAACAAGAAGAGACAAAGTCATCAATAAAGAACTAAAAAACAAGAAGAGACAGAGTCATCAAAAAAGAACTAAAAAACAAGAAGAGACAGAGTCATCATTAAAGAACTAAAAACAAGAAGAGACAGAGTCATTATTAAAGAACTAAAAAACAAGAAGAGACAGTCATCAATAAAGAACTAAAAAACAAGAAGAGACAGAGTCATCAAAAAAGAACTAAAAAACAAGAAGAGACAGAGTCATCATTAAAGAACTAAAAACAAGAAGAGACAGAGTCATCATTAAAGAACTAAAAAACAATTGTAGAAACAGTACCAGTAAAATTTTTTTTATAGAAAATCAAAGAAATAAACGATTTGGTCATCTGGTCTGAATGGAACCAAATCAGCTAGCAACTAGAGCTTACTACATAGGAAAAGCAGACTACGGGTTAAGAGGCTGACCAAAATAATATAGGGGGAAAGAGTAAAAGAGACACTACAGAAACGCAGAATGACATTAACACAAGCCATGGAATTAGCAAACGGCAGGAAATCACATTTAATCCCTCCATTGGACGCTTTACAGCACAAGCAGTATAAAATAACATAAACATAACCTAAACATAGAACATAGAAATTTATAACGTAGACCAGTGATTCCCAAACTGTGCGCCGCGGTGCCCCGAGGAGCCGCGACCTCTTCACAATGGGCGCTGCGAAATATTTTAAAAGCTGTATAATTATTCTAATCAAGACACGAACAGTCATACTTCTACTTAGGTTAGGGCGCTGTAGAAAAACTGTAATTGAAAAAAGGTGCCGCGACCAGGACAAGTTTGGGAAACACTGACGTAGACAATAAATACCTTAAGACATGTTTTGCAAAAACTGGCTCACTGTATGAGGGACCAGAAAGGTAAAATAAAAAGAGATAAATAACTGGTTGGCATGGTCAATATCACATGGGTTAGATAAGAGAACAGACCTAATCGACTCTGGGGATAATATGAAACCGCGAACCTTGTCCGCCCAGACTTAACGGCATGGCACACGATAAGCACACGTCTGCACGTTTGTAGTGTTTTCACGTGAACTTTATTTACTGACAACTTCCTGTCGACATTAAAATAACAAGGTGCTTTCTGTGCGCTGACGGCTTTGAGTTAAAAACTTAAAATCTTGAGTTTAAAACGTGATAGCCTAGTGACGTCCGTTTCACGTCACTATTCAGTTACCTTACTCCACCCACCCACCCTTAGAAAAAGGCCTGTTCCTATAATTACGCAGACGGAAGCGAGATTCAGTTGGGCAGCTGTTTGGTTTGGTTTCTCTCAGGCTTACAGTGTAATTAATTTGTTTTATAGAAAAACACTCATAATATTCGCAACAGAAAACAGGAGAGGCTATAAATAAAAGTTGCTTCCGTATCCTTTACAGGACATTGTAGAACCAACTCTAGCATATTTTTGCTGTTTGGTTTTACTGGGCAATTTTACATTCAAAAGTTTGCCGGTGCTTTCATAAACAGTCAGCACTCTATATACATAATTGTTAAACTTAACAAAACGCTGTCTGTTGTCTGTAAGACGGGTATTTCAGAACTGCGAATCGCGTTGACAACACCTGAGCAACATAAGCCGACGCCGTAGCTATATGAAGGTAAAATGGACATATGTGCTCGAATCATTTATTTAATTACGAACATGAAATCATGTTATATTGATTTACTTTGTAGGTCCATTATATCAAAAGACTAACTCCCGTTGTGAGTTTTATACTATATCACATATGTGAGGGATGTATACTCGTAGTAAGTATGATTTAATTGCCACGCTCGGGTTTCAGGTAGGTTAGTTAGTTAGTTGGCAGATTATCATCATCGCACATCGAACCATTCAGTCCATGCATGCTCAGATTCTCTCTACCTTAGCGTGTAGTGGCTTATGACATTAGTTCTGTGTTAGTTTACTAATTTGATTTTTGAAAAGTCCATGTCACTCTACAGAGTTTCAGGTAAGTCCGTAGGGGTAACAATGTACATTTTACTATTACTCGTTTCAGTGCTTTATTAATATCTTACCCCCCCCCCCTCCCTCCCCCCCCCCCCCAGATGACGTCACAGAACAGTCCAACATTTTAGGGAGTGGTAAGACTAGGTTTAGCGGCTTTTATGATGCTTTAAAGGAGCCCAAAACATCTAGAACTGGCCCTAACCCAACCCACGTTGGTCCCACGAAAGAGTGCAGCCTAGGTCCCACACCCGAATGCAGCCTAGGTCCCACGACTGCATGCAGCCTATCTACCACCCCCTGAAATATTAGACTGTCCCATGACCTGTGGATTTCCCCTGTTTGGGGTAGGATATTAATATAGCACCCTTGTTACATCATCATCATAGTCCCGTGACACAGCTTGTCGTCGGGTCACCAGTTGCTGTTGACTTTCTGACCAGTTCTCTCTACCTTAGACGGTTAGATGCAATGGACTTCATGGCTGCATGCCTAAGGCCAGCCCCGTCAGTCAAGTTCTGTATCCATGTCTGTCTTGGTCTGCCTCTTCTCCTCTACTCGTTTATAAAACAATAACTCCAATACGTACCTGTACAAGTTCTATATCCATGTCTGTCTTGGTCTGTCTCTTCTCCTCTTCTCCTCTACTCGTTTATTAAAAAAATAACTCCAATATGTACCTGTACAAGTTCTGTATCCATGTCTGTCTTGGTCTGTCTCTTCTCCTCTTCTCCTCTACTCGTTTATAAAAAAAATAACTCCAATATGTACCTGTACAAGTTCTGTATCCATGTCTGCCTTGGTCTGTGTCGCGCGCCCACGTGGGTAAATACACTGAAATAGTGAGGGTGTGGGTTTGACCCTTAACAATGCCCACCCACGTGAGAAACTGGACTATTATCTAAGCTATGTTGATCCTAGACAGTCCTGGATAGCCAAGAAAACAGCGAGTGGCTCGTTCCATGAAATGAAAGTTGCTGTACTTGTATCCACAGGAGAAGGAGAAGGGATAGATAGATATCTGGATAAACCCACTGTGATATAATCCAGGTGCTCAGTTAACCCCTGCGACTGGTCTCCTCTCCTGGCATTGCTAAAAAGCCCCCATCAAGTGATTTAAATATTTGTTAGCTGAAGTAAACTAATATGCACAAAGACACTTGAACCTAAGTACACAATTTACTCAACTATGTTTAAATATCAAAAAGATTTATTTAATAAATCTGACTAAAATAAAATGAACTTGTTTAGGCTAGTAGAGTTGGGATGATGTTATAGATGACATTAAAGTTGTACATAACTTAGCTCATCAGGACAGTTCTCGGCTTGAGACCCTGCCTATCTTTTCCAGTTTGTCGTCCTCACTGCTTTCTGCAGGTCGTTACACTCGACGGTCGGCAAATAATGGATGCCTACTAGTCCCTGCCCAATGTGGGAACTGGAGAATGAAGAAACAAGCGCATATTTGTAGTATCTGCTCTAGATGTACACTAAGCATGTATATTATACTAACATCAAGCATGTTTATTTAAATAAAACATTTCATCTCTCCCTCATGCTCACATTCACTCCTGTCCAATTTGGAAGGGCTTATGTCTCACATTCCAACTGTTACATCTTCTGCCTTCCTCTACACGTCCTGTAATGATAGTCAAGTCTTCTACGTCAGGTGCCAGCTCTCGTACAGACTCAAATTGACAATCAGTCAGACAGAACCAGTTCTGGAATCTATGCTTGGAACAATCGACGCGCCCAGAATGCTAACAATAGTTCTGGGGCGAATCAAATAACAAATCTCGTGGATTTACTCTCCGGGATCAATCTCCGCATTAGCCTCCCGAGAGTTAAACACATTTCAGTGTGTAAGCTGTATGTAATACAGATTCACATTAACCACACGTGAAAAGATTGCCAAAGTTATCTTCACGCTTGTGGTTTAAAAAACATGATAGTTCATTAAATTTCAATGGCAACAACAACATTTAGGTTTTACAACATTGAAACACATGTGCACGAAAAACATTCATGACACTATCAAATAGGAAATAAAGCAATGTGACAGTGCCCTACGAGAATGAAGAAATGTCCGCCTAGGAGTACTACAAAGTGATGAAGACACACTTGAGCAAAGAAAGACAGTTAGATCTCTATCATAAAATATAGATTGGAACCTAATTTCAATCTTACCTGGAAAAATGAAACCACGATGCCAAAAGTTCTGTCTCAAGCTTAGGTTAAGCCCAACAGATGGCATGTGCTAGACAGGATCTCATTTACCAGACCTATAGTTCACCCCTTTATAACTTTTATCAAGCTCCTCCTACATTACGCCTAAAATCATTCTCATCCAAGGATGTCATAGCTCCTCCCCTGTGGGTGTATATTCCCTGTCAGTCAGTGACTGTACAACAAGTTTGAATTCCCACGCTAGGATCTTCTGGTTCAATTAAGCTGGCCAGAGCAAATAAGACAAGTCACACCTCCAGGCTACTTCACCTGTCATCACAATAAAATCCGACTTTGTCAATTCTTCTGCCAACACTTTCCGCTCACTGTGTCAATAGTGACCGTCGGACCTGCCGTCGAGTTAGGTAACCCCAGGGGGAGATAATGGCAATTAGCCCTTGTTATCTGTTCCTGAAGGTCTGGCAGGGGGAATAACTATTTGACACCAACAAATGGTGTGCAAATCTCCAGTCAGTAAGTCTGCTTGGTCAGTCTTATCTCTGTACCTTAACACTTAACAACTGGGAAAAAGTTGTAGTGTTTGATATGACCAACGGTCCAGGAGAATGAAAGGTGTGATGTGGTCGTCATTAAGGATGTATCCAAATCCCTATTTTCCTGTATACTTTTAAAATACAAAGAAATAAAAGTAGGTTGAGGAAAGACATTCTGGAGTCACCGAGCGTATTGTCACAGAGCCTCTCCCTTAAGTTCGGTCACCCTGACCGCACATCTGCACGCTCTGTGGCTTCCAAGAATTTCAAGTCCTCCTTAGCATAACTGCCCATAAGTTTTCTGTTTCCAGTATTCTTTATGGCAGTGGGAATTCCTGCACTCGTCTGCAGATATCCCATGTCCTTTCATCCAGGATAATTCAATACTGTCATTGATCCTGGTAATGAGCGGGTATTCCAAGCAGTCGCTCGGTAATGTCCCTTTGTCCGGAGGTTCCTCCTTCCATCGGATAATCAAAGATCCATGCTTTGTCAACAGGACTCCTCTGCGCCGTTGACTGACAACCTCTGTGCGTTTCCTCCCTTCGCCGCGCCCTATCTGCCTAGGGAGAGCCTGAAGTGTTCTCCTAAAAGGATTAGTCGCAGTCAGGTTGGATCCTCTTCTCCTCAGGCTACAGATCTTTGAAAAATCTGTTACAAATCTCCTCTTAAAACGAGGGATTTCTTCACTCATCGTGATCCCACGAAGTGAGTGCCACTTACCACTAACAATTTCTCTGAAGAGTGTCCATTTGTTGCCTCTTTGGTGCATTCTGTCTTTACCTTGCCAAATTGTCAGGGTGGAATTGTCTTTAACAAAGATCAGTCCAGAGTCAGAGCACGAAATCAAGTCAGGGTATACAGTCAAATCAGTAAAAAACTCAGGGTTTCCTGTAGACTGTAATGTGGAATTTCTTCGCAATGAAGTTTCCACCACCAGCTGAGATACCCCTGTCACTTCCTTCGAAGCAAAGAGTACTACAAGACCAGAATGTTGGGGTTCCCTACTATTCATGGCTTGTTCTGCTTCAGGGTCCCTCATCAGAAGTATCCCTGTCGCCCCAGCTGTACAAGGCAGCAGAGACAAGTTGTCTCCCTGCTCACGAAAAGTATTTTCTTCTTCGATAATGGCAAACACTTCTGTCTGTCCATTATCGACGTGCACAGGCCTAGCAGAATTGTCCTGTTTATGTCGAGTCTCTAAGATCGTCAAGACGTCCAGAGAACTCTCCTCCTCATCTGCTATTCTCACCTTGGTCTGGCTTTCATATGCACAGTCCAGTGAAAGCAAATCAGGAGGTGTGTTGCCGCCAACGCAGTCAACTCCTTTGGGTGTAAAGTCAGAACTAACACATTCCATGAGGCATGCGGCCGCATCCAAGGAAATAGGGGACACAGGTTCAGCGTTATTCCCTACATCAGTCTGCTTTAATTCCTCTTCTTGCATGAAGGGACCAAAGGGGATATGGGAGTTGGGTAAGTCTTTGCCCTCGTCCTCATTAATGTCTGGTGTGGCAGTCGAACCGCTATGTCTACGGTTACAACCGTTATCACGCTTGTCACTACTGTCAGGTTCGCTCTCATTTATCTCGTCTGAGGTAATGGGAGTAAGGGGTTCCAGCAATGTAGATCTGGTCCCTTTAGAAGATTTCTGCTTCTTGTTCCATCTTTTCCTTTTAGGCTTAAGAATGGAAGTTAAGGGGTCCAGCAATGTAGATCTGGGTATCCCTAAAGAAGAGTTCTCCTTGTTGCCTCTTTTCTCTGTAGGATTAAGAGGTGTGAGATACTGTCCTCCGGTTTTTATGTTTTCTTCCTTAGCTGTTGAGTTTGGCCAAGGAGTACACACCACAGTGTCTAGATAGTGGGCCCCCACCATATCTGCTTGAGTTTCAGCCTGAGGTAATGGTTTTTCCTCGCATATACTCGCAGTTTCCTCAACGCTAATGTTTTCCGCTTGCCGTTTTATCCTATCTTTTTCTGCCCTCTCAAGTAGCAGTTTTCGATGAATTTCTTCACTCTTACGCCGCATCCTTTCAGCAAATCCTTCCTGAATACACTCTATCTCTCTTTCTAATTCTTCTCTTATAAGCTGTATGTCTCTTTCATACTCTACTTTCCTTAGCTGTTCCTCTCTTTCATACTCTTCTTTCCTAAGCTGTTCCTGCCTATTATATTCTTCTCTCTCCAACTGGCGCTTTTTCTCTGCAGCATTACGGGCAACCATATAATCAAAAGTATCCATCTGGCATTTAATATATGTTTCTAACTGTGCCCCTACTCTACCCTCAGCTATCCCGAACTTTCTTACATCTTTTTGGTACTCGGTACGTAAGTCCATTCTATCTATCAGGTCTATCCAGAGATAAATATACTTCCTCGAGTCAGGATAAGAAGGATTAAAAGGTCAGAGCAAGGTACAGTGAACTGGGCACCAGCGTAGACAAGGACAGCCGCACAAAGATGTATATGATGCAAAGCAGCCTACCAGGATAACAGCCTATTGAATACTATAGCAGCAAAAGGATAAGCCTATAAATGATCAAAGCGATGTTACACTCAGTCACTAATTATTAATCTCAATGATATGATGTCAGCATGTAATATGTTCTACAATCTATATCAAATGAAATATGCAAGCAAAAAAAATCATCAATTCATCAACTCTAACTAAGCACTTAGATTAAACAATCAATGTTCATGAAATGTTCAATGATAGACAGTTAACTCATATGATTTCATCAATTAAATACTTTTACAGTTATTATAATTCTAATCTTCCCAGTTACCAATTACTAAGTATGATTTTAGTCTAAGAACTGGACGAAGAGTTAAAATGAAATCTATGAAATTAAACTTTTTATTCGTTAGTCTAGGGTCTGCCGGGTTTGATCGCTGGCGGGACGCCACTTGTGTCAGGTTTTAATTCTAGAGAGCGACACAATTGTTACGTGATGTTATAAACCCCGAGACGAGATACCCCAATTGTCGGTGGGTTCTATGCCGGGACGAGATCCCCAATTGTCGCTTGATGTTATAAAATCCCGGACGAGATCCGCAATTGTCGCGCGCCCACGTGGGTAAATACACTGAAATAGTGAGGGTGTGGGTTTGACCCTTAACAATGCCCACCCACGTGAGAAACTGGACTATTATCTAAGCTATGTTGATCCTAGACAGTCCTGGATAGCCAAGAAAACAGCGAGTGGCTCGTTCCATGAAATGAAAGTTGCTGTACTTGTATCCACAGGAGAAGGAGAAGGGATAGATAGATATCTGGATAAACCCACTGTGATATAATCCAGGTGCTCAGTTAACCCCTGCGACTGGTCTCCTCTCCTGGCATTGCTAAAAAGCCCCCATCAAGTGATTTAAATATTTGTTAGCTGAAGTAAACTAATATGCACAAAGACACTTGAACCTAAGTACACAATTTACTCAACTATGTTTAAATATCAAAAAGATTTATTTAATAAATCTGACTAAAATAAAATGAACTTGTTTAGGCTAGTAGAGTTGGGATGATGTTATAGATGACATTAAAGTTGTACATAACTTAGCTCATCAGGACAGTTCTCGGCTTGAGACCCTGCCTATCTTTTCCAGTTTGTCGTCCTCACTGCTTTCTGCAGGTCGTTACACTCGACGGTCGGCAAATAATGGATGCCTACTAGTCCCTGCCCAATGTGGGAACTGGAGAATGAAGAAACAAGCGCATATTTGTAGTATCTGCTCTAGATGTACACTAAGCATGTATATTATACTAACATCAAGCATGTTTATTTAAATAAAACATTTCATCTCTCCCTCATGCTCACATTCACTCCTGTCCAATTTGGAAGGGCTTATGTCTCACATTCCAACTGTTACATCTTCTGCCTTCCTCTACACGTCCTGTAATGATAGTCAAGTCTTCTACGTCAGGTGCCAGCTCTCGTACAGACTCAAATTGACAATCAGTCAGACAGAACCAGTTCTGGAATCTATGCTTGGAACAATCGACGCGCCCAGAATGCTAACAATAGTTCTGGGGCGAATCAAATAACAAATCTCGTGGATTTACTCTCCGGGATCAATCTCCGCATTAGCCTCCCGAGAGTTAAACACATTTCAGTGTGTAAGCTGTATGTAATACAGATTCACATTAACCACACGTGAAAAGATTGCCAAAGTTATCTTCACGCTTGTGGTTTAAAAAACATGATAGTTCATTAAATTTCAATGGCAACAACAACATTTAGGTTTTACAACATTGAAACACATGTGCACGAAAAACATTCATGACACTATCAAATAGGAAATAAAGCAATGTGACAGTGCCCTACGAGAATGAAGAAATGTCCGCCTAGGAGTACTACAAAGTGATGAAGACACACTTGAGCAAAAAAGACAGTTAGATCTCTATCATAAAATATAGATTGGAACCTAATTTCAATCTTACCTGGAAAAATGAAACCACGATGCCAAAAGTTCTGTCTCAAGCTTAGGTTAAGCCCAACAGATGGCATGTGCTAGACAGGATCTCATTTACCAGACCTATAGTTCACCCCTTTATAACTTTTATCAAGCTCCTCCTACATTACGCCTAAAATCATTCTCATCCAAGGATGTCATAGCTCCTCCCCTGTGGGTGTATATTCCCTGTCAGTCAGTGACTGTACAACAAGTTTGAATTCCCACGCTAGGATCTTCTGGTTCAATTAAGCTGGCCAGAGCAAATAAGACAAGTCACACCTCCAGGCTACTTCACCTGTCATCACAATAAAATCCGACTTTGTCAATTCTTCTGCCAACACTTTCCGCTCACTGTGTCAATAGTGACCGTCGGACCTGCCGTCGAGTTAGGTAACCCCAGGGGGAGATAATGGCAATTAGCCCTTGTTATCTGTTCCTGAAGGTCTGGCAGGGGGAATAACTATTTGACACCAACAAATGGTGTGCAAATCTCCAGTCAGTAAGTCTGCTTGGTCAGTCTTATCTCTGTACCTTAACACTTAACAACTGGGAAAAAGTTGTAGTGTTTGATATGACCAACGGTCCAGGAGAATGAAAGGTGTGATGTGGTCGTCATTAAGGATGTATCCAAATCCCTATTTTCCTGTATACTTTTAAAATACAAAGAAATAAAAGTAGGTTGAGGAAAGACATTCTGGAGTCACCGAGCGTATTGTCACAGTCTGCCTCTTCTCCTCTACTCGTTTATAAAACAGTAACTCCAATATGTACCTGTACAAGTTCTGTATCCATGTCTGCCTTGGTCTGCCTCTTCTCCTCTTCTCCTCTACTCGTTTATTAAACAATAACTCCAATACGTGCCTGAACAAGTTCTGTATCCATGTCTGTCTTGGTCTGCCTCTTCTCCTCTACTCGTTTATAAAACAGTAACTCCAATATGTACCTGTACAAGTTCTGTATCCATGTCTGCCTTGGTCTGCCTCTTCTCCTCTTCTCCTCTACTCGTTTATTAAACAGTAACTCCAATACGTGCCTGAACAAGTTCTGTATCCATGTCTGTATTGGCCTGCCTCTTCTCCTCTACTCGTTTATAAAACAATAACTCCAATACGTGCCTACGATTTTAACTTTTTGAATAGTTTTGAGCGAAAATGAGAAATCTTGGATTCAGAAAAGTTATGTGCCTATAATGCACCCACTGCTGTTTTTAAGAGTATAATGAAGTGGTGCACTAGTTTCCTCCCTAGTATGACTCTCGTACAACTGTCAGAAATCCGTTTCAAAAGTCGTGTCCAACACTAAAAATCTATAACTGAGTAACCGCTCAGTTGGTGATGATGACGTTCAAACCCACCAGGACATCACACCGAGCGATAAACACCCGGTGACACAAAATGCCACCATTCGGACGAGGTACACCCGGGGATACGTGGCAGAAACCCCGTTCAATCCATAGTTAAGTTAAATTAGGGTCCCCGGCAACAGCTAGGGTGGGCCTTTAAGATATAGAAATGCGTCCCACATTGGGACGGACGCTTATAAATATAAACCATTCAGTGTGAAGTGTTGAAATTTGGATACAACCTGTTAATAATCATGTCCTTGTAGGAAACAAATTGAAGTATAAACATCTAGTTTTTGCTTTGCTTCATTTGTGGATTCAGTGCACTTAGTTAGCATATTTAAAGCAATAGAGTGATATGAACTTTTCAAAAATCAAATTACGTATGTTTTAGATGTCGTCCGTTCGAAAAACGGCTTTTCACTCACAGTTCGTCAATCTCTTACATTTGCCTCCCATGAATTAGATGAACATAATTTTACACTGTATGCTGGGTAGGCTATCAAAATTATCACCCCGCATCGCTGCACATTTAAAATTATTTCCAAAACCATTTCCACATTTGTTGTTTAAATTAAACGATTTGTATCAATTNAAATCAAAGAAATTCGCCGCTTTAAGAAAACAACAACATCTGTGCAATTGTAAATATAAAATCACAAGGATGCACTCCCCAACAGTCCAGACGGACCCACAGCTGCCCTGATCTCCTCCCAAAAAAGCACAACAAGCGTAAAACGACTGATAACATCTCTTCTGTGTTGATTAAATACGAGAACAAATTTCTAATGATAATTGTTTAAATGCATCTTTAGTGGGCATCATGTCCGGCATACTGGAACGTATCAAACTCTGGGGCCTGGCTACAACGTATGGCTTGCTGGTTCTCCTGCACATCATCAGGCAATGTTATAGAAAAGGAGTAGGAAAAGTTTTTCATTGGAAACAATGGGAGCGACCAGCGATCCTGGATGATCCCAGTTTTGGGACACATGGATTCTTAACTCTTAAGGTTCGTGCACTTACAGTTCATTTTTTTAGAACATTTTATTTAATGTTACAATCGTACTTTAAATAAACTAATATAGGGGGCTACGTGGTCTCGAGGCATGGTGTCCGCCTTGAGTGCTAGAGGTTCCGGGTTCAATTCCTGGTAGGAGCTGGTATATTTTTTATGTGGACTTGGACTTCTAGTAATTCCCCCTGGTCTCTGGGTAGTGAGATAGGATGCCCACGTACATTGTTGCGCACGTAAAAAATCCCTTGGCAGTTGGAAATCGAAAAGAGTAGCCTAACGGCGCTGCCCGGACAAAATGTGGAATTTAAAATCTATCCAAAGTATTTCAGGATTATCGCCAATACCACAGAGCCTGTGCACTGTGCTGAGCTTCTTCGGACTCGACTTGGTACCCGTGTGCCATAATGTTAACCTGTTGTTGAAACCTCAAACCTTAGACCTCAAACCTCAAGTAAACTAATAGCAAAATCTTGTTCACTGTGACGTTAAATTATTATCACACACACATACACAGAGAGATGGGGAATGGAGAGCGTGAGAGCGTGAGAGCGTGAGAGAGAGAGAGAGAGAGAGAGAGAGAGAGAGAGAGAGGAGAGAGGAGAGAGAGAGGAGAGAGAGAGGAGAGAGAGAGGAGAGAGAGAGAGAGAGAGAGAGAGAGAGAGAGAGAGAGAGAGAGAGAACGGGATCGGTACCTGAAAAAATATAGAACCATACATTAAAAAAAAACTTAAAGATTGAGTAACTAAAGCATTAGAAAGAGTGCACTATCTTAGATTCGTCATTCTCTCATGTTTTTTTTTTTTTTTTTTTTTTTTTTTTTTTTTTGTTTGTTTGTTTAAATTTACACTTCATTTGCATAAGCGAATCAGGATTAACTCACAGATAAATCCATGACATCTATGAGCTTCGATTGCGCTTACCTGTTTTAACTGTTAAGACTTCCAACCCTCAAATTTGTTTAGGATTGTCATTGTCAACACAAATTTGCTTGCAGGATGTTCGAATTCACTATGTAGCAAGTGGACCAGAAGACAAGCCATTAATGCTGTTTGTACACGGATTTCCTGAGTTCTGGTACTCATGGAGACATCAGATACGGGAGTTTCAGAAAGACTACAGGTAAGGATATGACTCGTAGTTCACATAGTTTAAACATTTCTAACTTCATTCCCCTTACCTGCGAGCTTAATTATGTGTCCGCTCCTAAATAAGTACACAAGTACTCCGACATAAGTACTCCGACATGAGTACTCCTAAATAAGTACTCCTACATAAGTACACATACATAAATACTCCTAAATAGGTACTCCTACATACGTACTCCTATATATGAACCCCGCTCCTCGCCCCCCCTCCCCCCGGCAACCCCCCCCCCCCCACCCCACCACTAAAAAATAGTGCAGATTTATTTTCACAATGTGTCTACAAAGATGCCGGTACTCACCAAAAAGTGTCTATAAAGATGACGGTACTCACCAAAAAGTGTCTACAAAGATGCCGGTACTCACCAAAAAGTGTCTACAAAGATGCCGGTACACACCAAAAAAGTGTCTAAAAAGACAGAAAAAAAAGCCCTGTTTTACTATTACACAAGAACTCCAACATAATAATAACAGTGGGTTTTTTTTCTTTCTAATGAACCATCCTATACCAACGCCTACGGGGCAGTCCCCCATAGGCTACTGTGGCGAGCCCTTCGCATGTTTCACGTACCGACGCAGATCAGTCAAATGGTCGAGCAATACCTCTAGGTTCGCTGCGCTTCTCTACCTGACGTTTACCACGAGGTGGACTGAGTTGCTTGGGATGGGGGTGTACGATCTCACCCATACTGTTTGTCATGGCAATGCAGATCTTATTAGACGGGGCGGCCGGCTACGGACTGGGCCTTCAAATAGGGGATCACTGGTTGCCGCCACTGCGCGCATTTATGGATGACACGACTATTATAACGGGCAGCGAGGAGTCTGCCCGCACGATCCTGAATAGATTGGACGCGGTGGTCCAATGGAGCGGTATGCAGTTCAAACCGCAGAAGTCGAGGAGTCTGTCAATCCATAAGGGCAAGGTTTCGGCGACCAGTTTTTTACGGTGGCAAGGAACAAGATCCCTACGGTTCTGGAGGAACCGGTGAAGAGTCTCGGTCGCGTCTACGATTCGAAGTTATCTGACAGAGCGGAAGTCCGGCGAATACATGAGTCACTGGCTACAGGCCTGCTCGCGATCGAGCGATGCAGGCTGATCGGAAAATTCAAGGTATGGTGTCTCCAATTCATGTTGATTCCGAAGCTTCTATGGCCACTGCTAGTCTACGAGGTGACGATGACTGCAGTTGAAGCCATGGAAAAGAAAATCAATACAGCCTTAAGAAAGTGGATTGGAGCACCGCCTTGTCTGACCGACGTGGCTCTGTATTGCAAACAGGCTAAGCTGGTACTTCCGTTCAAGTCGATAACCGAAGAGTTTAAAGTCGGCAAAGTTAGGCTCGCCATGCTTTTGCGTGAGTCCTCAGACCCAAATGTCATCGCTGTCCAGCCCGCTCTAAAGACTGGTCAGAAGTGGAGAGTCCTCGATGCAATTGAATCTGCTCAGAACGCACTAAAATTGAAGGAGGTAATGGGTTACACACAAACCGACCGTCGAGGCCTAGGGCACGGGAAGGTCAATTGGTGGTCAAAGGCCTCAGCCAAAGAGCGCCGAGACATGGTGATACAAACGGTGAGGGACAACGAAAACGAGGTTCGGGTCCAGAAAGCAGCCCAACAGTCGCAGCAGGGCCATTGGGTCAGCCTGGAGAGCGCATTGCCGAGAATACTCACATGGGGTGAGATCTGGCGGATGACCCCGCTGCGACTGAGCTTTATCGTTCGTTCGGCGTACGATGTATTACCGTCCGGTGTTAACATGGTTAAATGGTCTGCGACCAACGATCCGACTTGCCCGTTGTGCAAATCAAAGCAAACTCTTGAGCACGTCCTGTCCGCGTGCAGGAAAGCTCTAGGTCAAGGCCGCTATACCTGGCGCCACAACAAGGTGCTAAAGGAGTTAGCAGCCGTTGTCGACCAGGCTAGAATGAGGGCTAACGCCAGAGCCAGTTCTAGTATCGCCCCCATTCGTTTCCTCAAGGCTGGGCAGGTTCCAATCGGTAAGGTCAACAAAAACGCATTCGCTCCATCTGTACTAGACTCTGCGAGGGACTGGTTACTGGCGGTTGATCTGCCAGGACATGAACGGTATCCCGAGTTGATCCGTAAAACCGGCCTGCGACCGGACATCGTTCTCCATTCTGCGCAAAAACGGCAACTCATCCTGATTGAGTTGACGGTCCCGTTTGAGTCGCGGATGGAGGAGAATCATTTGTATAAGCTCGAGAAATACAGTGATTTAGCAGCCGGTTTGAGGAGAAACGAGGCTTACACAGTGCGGGTATTTGCCGTCGAAGTGGGAGCGAGAGGCCTCGTTTCCACTTCGCTCTACAATGTGGTAAAAGAGTTAGGATTGCGCGGTAATGAACGGAAACGGGCACTCAAAAGACTTGGTGAGGTGGCTGAAAGGGCATCTAGCTGGTTGTGGACGCAGCGCAACAACGTAGGGGACGGGCCTCGGTGAGCTGGTCCGGGTATCTAGTGGAAAAGAGTTTCTTATCCCTTTGAAAAGTCCATCGTGTACGAATTGTCTGCCAGTGTCTCTCTGCCAACTGCTAATAAAAGTCCAAGATGTGTCCGGTAAACCAAAGTAAGCTTGTCGCTCGGTCGTCCAGGCATGCGGACTGTTCTAATTACGCTGCCGTGGCGGCTTCTTATCTCACAGTACCTCCTTCGAAACCACCAAGTCGTCTTGTCTCTGGCCGAAAGTATAACACCATCCGGTAATTCTGTGCGGCGGGGAAGCAGCCCTGAGCTTCATGAACTCAGGTGGGCCCACCTCCGAATACGTTTAGGAATCGTGGGCCGAAACGTGTGTCGAAAGAGGATAATTTCTACTGATGACTGTAGATCCCCGCTGTACTTGCTCCCTGTGAGTTTATTCTTATTGTACGTGGCTAGCCCACAAGACTACCAGGAAAGACTGGTGACTATCGGGAAAGACCTTTTGACACCTATGGAAAGACTGGCCCCCCGGTATCGCCGGGGGGATAAACTGACATCTGGAGACAGATGTCGACTGTGGACCGGGTTGATCACCCCTAACACAGTATAATACCTCCGATTGCGTTAAACCACAATGAAATATGCCCCCAGGGCCCTCCGAAAGGGGGGAGAGAATGAAGGGCCCAATCTGATTGATACCCTCGTTGACGACTTTGCTAGCCCCCGGACTGAGACACTCGCCCAACGTCCGGGCTGGCTCTGTACATGTGGGAAAAGCTTCACGGGGTTGCATGGTCTGAGAACGCATGCCGGAAGAATGAAATGCGAGGGTGCTCCACGCAGTAAACGCCGTCGCAAAACTACTACTCCTGTGGTAGTTTCTGAGTCGTTAGGGAACGACGGGCAGGGTGAACCCCACTCGCCCGGAGAGGCCCATGACGTCGACTGCGGAGGAGCACCTTTGATGATTTCTGAAGAAGTGCGTTCCAGAATCAGGTTTCCACCTGCGAGCGAGAAGGTGGTGTGGTGTAAGTTGGAGGCTACATTATGTGAGGTACTTAAACAAACTCTAAACAAGAAGTCGCTAGGCGACAAGCTTACTAAATTTGGTGATGTAATATATGAACACTGCTCCCGCGAGTTCGGGACAGTAGTAAAGGCACAGCCGGGTGCCAAGCAGAATACTAGCAGGAGGCAGAGGGACATTCTGAAGTGTCGGGCAGACAAGAATGCCCTCAGAAAACGGTTCAAAGCCGCTACGGGCAGCGAACGGGAGGGGCTGTACGAAGTGTGGGTGCATTTAAAGAACAAACACAGTGCCCTCTGTCGCGCCGAGCGTTTCTGTAACAACAGACGGAGAACCAAAAGGGAGCGAGAGAAATTCTTTAGGGACCCGTATCAGTTTGCCCGAGGTCTATTCGAGCAACCGAAGTCTGGGACTCTGGTTGTCAGTCAGAAAGAACTTGAGCTACATCTAAGCAAGATGTACTCTGATAAGAAGAGGAGAGAGCCTCTTGATGACAATCCAGAGATCCTTAGCGGACTCAAACAGCCTTCGGTGCCGAAGGTACCATTTAAAATGGTACCTCCCCTTTGGTCTGAGGTTGAGGACGTTGTGAAAAAAGCCAGCGGCAAGTCTGCCCCAGGTCCGAACGGTGTTCCGTACGTTCTTTACAAGCGTTGCCCGAAAATCCTAAAAATGCTTCACGTCTTGTTGAGACAAGCGTGGATCCGCAATCACATATGTCCAGAGTGGTCAAAGGCAAATGGGGTCTACATTCCCAAAGAGCAGGACTCGAAGAGTCTTTCCCAATTCAGGCCCATCTCGCTGTTGAATGTTGAGGGTAAGATATTCTTCTCAGTCATGGCTCGCCGGCTCACACAGTATCTGATGACTAACAAGTACATAGATACGAGTGTTCAGAAGGGTGGTATTCCAGGCGTTCCTGGGTGCCTTGAACACGCGACCATGATTTGGGAGGCTATCCAGAGAGCCAAGCATGAGAGAACCAATTTGCACGTTATATGGTTGGACTTAGCCAACGCCTACGGGGCAGTCCCCCATAGGCTACTGTGGCGAGCCCTTCGCATGTTTCACGTACCGACACAGATCAGTCAAATGGTCGAGCAATATTTCTCTAAGTTCGCTTTGCGCTTCTCTACCTCGACGTTTACCACGAGGTGGACTGAGTTGCAGATTGGGATAGCTATGGGGTGTACGATCTCACCCATACTGTTTGTCATGGCAATGCAGATCATGTTAGACGGGGCGGCCGGCTACGGACTGGGCCTTCAAATAGGGGATCACTGGTTGCCGCCACTGCGCGCATTTATGGATGACACGACTATTATAACGGGCAGCGAGGAGTCTGCCCGCACGATCCTGAATAGATTGGACGCGGTGGTCCAATGGAGCGGTATGCAGTTCAAACCGCAGAAGTCGAGGAGTCTGTCAATCCATAAGGGCAAGGTTTCGGCGACCAGTTTTACGGTGGCAAGGAACAAGATCCCTACGGTTCTGGAGGAACCGGTGAAGAGTCTCGGTCGCGTCTACGATTCGAAGTTATCTGACAGAGCGGAAGTCCGGCGAATACATGAGTCACTGGCTACAGGCCTGCTCGCGATCGAGCGATGCAGGCTGATCGGAAAATTCAAGGTATGGTGTCTCCAATTCATGTTGATTCCGAAGCTTCTATGGCCACTGCTAGTCTACGAGGTGACGATGACTGCAGTTGAAGCCATGGAAAAGAAAATCAATACAGCCTTAAGAAAGTGGATTGGAGCACCGCCTTGTCTGACCGACGTGGCTCTGTATTGCAAACAGGCTAAGCTGGTACTTCCGTTCAAGTCGATAACCGAAGAGTTTAAAGTCGGCAAAGTTAGGCTCGCCATGCTTTTGCGCGAGTCCTCAGACCCAAATGTCATCGCTGTCCAGCCCGCTCTAAAGACTGGTCAGAAGTGGAGAGTCCTCGATGCAATTGAATCTGCTCAGAACGCACTAAAATTGAAGGAGGTAATGGGTTACACACAAACCGACCGTCGAGGCCTAGGGCACGGGAAGGTCAATTGGTGGTCAAAGGCCTCAGCCAAAGAGCGCCGAGACATGGTGATACAAACGGTGAGGGACAACGAAAACGAGGTTCGGGTCCAGAAAGCAGCCCAACAGTCGCAGCAGGGCCATTGGGTCAGCCTGGAGAGCGCATTGCCGAGAATACTCACATGGGGTGAGATCTGGCGGATGACCCCGCTGCGACTGAGCTTTATCGTTCGTTCGGCGTACGATGTATTACCGTCCGGTGTTAACATGGTTAAATGGTCTGCGACCAACGATCCGACTTGCCCGTTGTGCAAATCAAAGCAAACTCTTGAGCACGTCCTGTCCGCGTGCAGGAAAGCTCTAGGTCAAGGCCGCTATACCTGGCGCCACAACAAGGTGCTAAAGGAGTTAGCAGCCGTTGTCGACCAGGCTAGAATGAGGGCTAACGCCAGAGCCAGTTCTAGTATCGCCCCCATTCGTTTCCTCAAGGCTGGGCAGGTTCCAATCGGTAAGGTCAACAAAAACGCATTCGCTCCATCTGTACTAGACTCTGCGAGGGACTGGTTACTGGCGGTTGATCTGCCAGGACATGAACGGTATCCCGAGTTGATCCGTAAAACCGGCCTGCGACCGGACATCGTTCTCCATTCTGCGCAAAAACGGCAACTCATCCTGATTGAGTTGACGGTCCCGTTTGAGTCGCGGATGGAGGAGAATCATTTGTATAAGCTCGAGAAATACAGTGATTTAGCAGCCGGTTTGAGGAGAAACGAGGCTTACACAGTGCGGGTATTTGCCGTCGAAGTGGGAGCGAGAGGCCTCGTTTCCACTTCGCTCTACAATGTGGTTAAAGAATTAGGATTGCGCGGTAATGAACGGAAACGAACACTCAAAAAACTTGGTGAGGTGGCCGAAAGGGCATCCAGCTGGTTGTGGACGCAACGCAACAACGTAGGGGACGGGCCTCGGTGAGCTGGTCCGGGTATCTAGTGGAAAAGAGTTTCTTATCCCTTTGAAAAGTCCATCGTGTACGAATTGTCTGCCAGTGTCTCTCTGCCAACTGCTAATAAAAGTCCAAGATGTGTCCGGTAAACCAAAGTAAGCTTGTCGCTCGGTCGTCCAGGCATGCGGACTGTTCTAATTACGCAGCCGTGGCGGCTTCTTATCTCACAGTACCTCCTTCGAAACCACCAAGTCGTCTTGTCTCTGGCCGAAAGTATAACAACACCAATCCGGCGGGGAATTCTGTGCGGCGGGGAAGCAGCCAACCGCGTTCAGACATTTGACCATACTGCTTTCTTAGCGCATTATAGCGTAAACACTGATGTCAAAGTGAACGCAATAAGCTTTAAAATCGCCTGAAGCTGATTTCGAACCCAGGTTATGGCGGTATTGTGAAATTGTATTACATTATCTCCTGGTTCGATAATCTGTTCCGTTAATTTCCTTTTTTATTTAAAGACATCTTTATTTTTGTTTGTATCTCTCCATGGTTTTCACAATATTTTTCTTTTTAAGGTGCCACACACTGTTTCACTATATCTATTGACGGTCAATGATTCACTTAGGTGCTAGAACATGTGGGAGGGGGGGGGGGGATCATTTTTTGTGTGTGTCTGTAGAATACTTGATTAACGGTAATTTCTTAGACTAGCTGGGCTATCTTGTCTTGTCCGTTGAGTTTTCCAGTCACAGTTTGTGTTATATTTAGTACTCCGTTGATAAAGACTTTGGTCGAAATGTTCGGTTGTGTTTGTGTCCCTCTTTTCCATTATCTCCATTGAGCTTTCTAGTCACATTTTGTGTTACATTTAGCATTTCTTGCTTTACGAAATAGCCGGGTAGATATTATGACCACATTCTATAACTGTAGATTCATGTGGATTTTGAGGTTTTTGAACAATGGATCATCATCATGGCACACAGGTAGTAAACCCATAAGTGTTCCGTTTTTCTTCTAACTCAAGTCTGAGTCCACAGTACACAGGCTCTGTAGCACCGGCGAGGATCCTGAAATACGTGTTATATTTTTAACTTCAAATTTTGCCGTTAGGCTACTCTTTTCGATCCCCAAATGTCAAGGGATTTTTTTTACGTGTGCAACAATGCACACGAGCGTCCAAACTCACTACCCAGAGACCAGGGGGAATTACTAAAAGTCCAAGTCCACGTACAAATTCCCAGCCCTTACCAGAGATTGAACCCGGCAACTCTAGCACTCGAGGCGGACATCATGCCTCGAGACCACGCAGGCCCCTTCATGTGGATGTTGTAAGTGGGTAATATCACCTTGACTGACTATTTGAAAAGAAGCCTTGCTTTTGATTTTGGTAGTTGGGAGAGCCTCCTTATAGTCCATGCCGTGTGGTGCTGGTAGTCATGTCTATCCACAATCTTCTGTCTCGTTTACTTTCAGTTAAATCTGACACAGATCATCTACCACGCCATAGTGTCAAACTGTCCAGCCGTTTCTCTCTCAATCTCCCCATGCCTCTCTTCCACTTCAATTCTTCCTGTCGTGATGTACTCCAGTTTTCTCCTTTTCATGTCATGACCAAAGAATGCAGACTGCCTGCTTCTGATGTGGGCAATCAGTTCTCTCCATGAGTCACAGTATCTTTCAGGACATCTTCATTACTACTTTTTTTAATATCTTTCCAGAGTATTCTCATCATTCATCTATAAAATCATAAATCCACAGCTTCTAAATAATTTTCCATAATCGACCAACTGTCCGTGATTCACTTTCTTACATCAGAATAGAAAATTTATATAGCTTTTAAGAATTATGAAGTAGTAGTACATTTTACCCCCACCAGGACATCACACAAACGATAAAAACCCGATGACCCAAAGTGCCACCATGTGGATGAGGATCACCCGTGGAGAGGTCCACGGAAACCGCGTTCAGCCATTGGGACATATTTATGGCCGGGCTATATTGCGGCCCCTGTCAAGAGCCGTGGTGGGGCTTCAAAATAACGAAAAACTGCATCCCACAAAGGAATGAATAGGAATAAGAAGTCGAAGAATTATGTTTCTCGTCTCAGTTGACAAAGGAAGATTGCATAGAACATTTTTTCATGTGTAAAATGCTGCCTTTAGAGAGCCTAAAGCGTTTAATTTTCATATTATCTGTTGTGCCATCCGTTCAAAGGCGTCAAAATCTCTGGGCTGTTCCCCCTCCCCCTGCTTCCCCCCCCCCCCTATTCAACGCATAATAAAAATGATAACAGTAGTAATCAATGATTACGAGCACCATTCGATGTTTGCGTATTAATGTTTTAGGTATATTTTTTACTTGACAGGGTTGTAGCCATTGATATGAGAGGTTACGGAGAGTCCAGCAAACCTTCGGGAATTGAGAACTACACCGTTACCAAACTGGTGTCTGACCTTCAGCAGATTATTCCTGCATTGGGTATGTGCGTTTTAAAAAGTAAAAGTGAAGATCTATTACCACGCCTTTTAGGCATATCGGGTGTGAGGGAAGAGCACCCATATTTTTTACAGACCATCGGCAATAGGTGGGTAATGTGGTCAGCATTACGTCGGCCATGTTTACTTCCCCAGGACATCCATCCTGGTACCCCATGACATGATAAAAATCCACGCAGCCAGCAGTGGGTTTCGATCACGTTACGTTGGAATTACGAGTTGGACTCGCAACGGCTAGGCCATGGACGCCACATGTGCATTTTGGCAAGTTTTAATTGTTATTGCTCTTGTTTCTTATGGGAGTCGCCATGGCAGAGCGGCTAGACGCGCGCCGCGGATCGGAAGGTCGTGGGTTCGCTCCCTGGCAGAGCCGGACTTTTCTTAAAAAATGACCTTGGCTCCAAGGTCGACCCAGCCTTGAGTGGGTACCGGGTGCAGTCCCGGGCAGTAAAGGCGGCCGGCGTGATGCTGATCTCCCATCTTGTGCCGATGGTCTATAAAAATATAGGTCTAGCCCTATATGCCCTATACGCCTAAAGGCGTGGAGAGGGTCCTTGACTTTGTTTGTTTTTTCTTGTTTCTTATAAATTGTGAAAAGAATGAAGAATGAGTTGATGCAAGCAGACAATTTGTTCATTCGACTTCGGATTGACCAAGGAGCTAGGAAAGCAATTCCGCTAAACATAAATCGGAGCTGTGCTGCAAACATGCTCAAAGCAATTACATTATAATTTTAAAAAATGAAGAACTGGGTAGCATGTGTTATGAGTTAGATTAGCTTCACAGCACTCCGGACACACCCATAGGCGCACAGATTCCCCTCTCAACATATTCATCAGCGTCGCACGGTTAATAGTGCAAGTAATGTGTTGGTTAACAAGACTTCATGTGCGTCCGGCGTGCTTCTCGAGCTTGGCTGTGCCGATCTTTACTTCCAATTCGCGTATTCTTAGCAGTGATGTGCACACGTTGCTTTCAAAGTCCTCAGAACGTTCTATCTCTCTAAGGGCACTGACAATGTCTGCGTGATCCATGGGCCGGCCGTCTTTAATTAATGCAGCACCTGCTATTCTATCTGATCTCTCATACCAACAACGCCTGCATGCCCTGGGACGAATATAAAGGTAACTGCACACACAGTAGAGTTTTGCAATGACTCAAACTATTCTGCGTAACCAGTCTGCCTCCACCCGCCGGATCATGCTCAAAGAATCACTGAGTAGCATGATGATGCCGATAATGGTTTTTGTAATTGTGTTGGTGGTTATGTTTTTTGTGAGGCTACATTACATTCAGAGTACCTGGCAGAAGCCAAGGTGGGGCTACACAATAATTTGCAATGACTGTTTTCATCACTTTTGCTAACTTTAAGATCTCAAATAAATACAACACCAGGCATTACCACATTAAAACTATTTTTATTTGATTATATCAACGCTCGAGAGCCGAAGCAGCTATGTGGCTATATGCTTGCCCTCCTGGCTAAAGATCAGGATTCGAATCCACTGCGAGTCGAATTTTTGTTTAATGAACTTGGTTCCCATTTCAAAGCAGCATACAGTAGGCGCCTGTCCAAGTCCTTAGGAGTAAAGGTGATGTTTACCGTAGATAAGATTACGGCCTTGTCGTGTGATATTCACACAAATTGCAGTGACTAAACTGTAGCCAATCTTCATTGTTGGGACAAAATGCAATTTTTTTGGGTTTAAGCTGTCTCCCCTTCTATGACTGAAGTCTTAAGAGTAACATCTCAAGGATGGATCAAACAGCTGCGAATACAAATCCAGGAAACCCGGATCAGCCGTTTACCTTATAGCTCAGTTGAAAAAGGTAGTTAGGTAAGTTGTAACCCACCAGGACATCACACAAGCGATAAATACCCGGTGAAACAAAGTGCCACCATCACGATGAGGATCACCCATGGAGAGGTCCCAGAAACCCCGTTTTGGCCATATCTATGTCCCGGCTATATTCAAGGCCCCTGGCAGAAGCCATGGTGGGGCTTCAAACAAATAATTTCATCCCACATGGGGAGGACTTTCGCCTGGAATTAGGTTGAATTAGGGCATTAAAAAAAATATTAACGGAGTAACCTGTAGTACAGTGTGGGTGATTTATCTCTTTGAAATGGGTTTAATAAACATCTAAAACATAAAACGAATGGCCGCCGGACATGGAGAGCTATGCCCTATGCGCCGCCCTAGGCTCAAGAGGAAAAACTAACTAATTTATTGAAATGCCGTTAGTATAAGACATGGATTCAACATATTTGCGAGGGGAGGCAATTCATTATAACAAAATGTTCATAAAACTGATGCATTATCACCTGTGATAGTAAGTAAAGTGAAGGACACCACTTTATACGCCAGTGGTGCGTTATTGGCTCGTTATTTTTGTGTAGCTTCATCCTTATTTTCATCTATGAATCATCAGTGAATGGGTAGTGTGCTCGCCATCATAATGGCCACCTACACCTCTCAGGAAATTTTACGGTACAATTTTTAGGCTGGGTCGACCCGGGACCAGATCAAATGATAAGACATCCGCAAATTAAAAATTCATAAATACTTTAATGAGTCAGCATCGCTTATGTGTGTGTGTGTGTTTGTGTGTGGATATATGTATGTGTGTATATATATATATATATATATATATATATATATATATATATATATACACACACACATGAAATACAAAACACACACACAATTCTAAACATATAGTTCACAATCAGACACTAATGTGCGTGCATAAACATGTACACTGGCACGTATACATACACCCGCAAGTATCGACTTCATTGCACGAGGTTTTATCACATATGGCCTAGTCTCTTTCTGCAAAACAGCTAGCTGTCTACGAAGAGTGTAGCACAGAGCACGACCTCTGAGGCTCCATCGACGATCCCCGGGAATCTCCGTAAAAATTGTACCCGTGAACTGGACGACACCGCCGTGAAACGAACCATCGACCTTCGGTTCGCGAGGCAAACGGCTTGACCACTTCACCACGGAGACCCCCGTACATACCTAAAAAGAAGCGGCTAAAGTAACAATTGTTTGGAATTGGAAGAGTTAAAATAAATTCTTTTTTCCCGACGCTTAGCTCTTATCCTACCTACAATACTGTTCTCCATTATCCTTATTTCATTTTTGAATGTTTCCCTCTGTGCAACACACAGCATTGCATCTTATTCCCATGAATTCACGTCAATACCTGTATCATTCAAGTTGCGTTTTCACACATCTTTGTGACACAGTAGATGCAGGTGTGATTTTATACTGCCGCATGCATGTATGCATGTTGTGTGTTGTTCGTCTATCATGAAGACCACTTTTCATCCAAAGTAGCAACTATCAATGATTATGAGTGCGACGGTGGCTGATTGGACCAACATGAAACAGGATTTCTGTATTTATGTTTTGCAGGCTACAAGAGCTGTGTGCTGGTGGCTCACGACTGGGGCGGTGCAGTGGCGTGGGCTTTTGCTCGGTTTAACCCTACCCTGGTGGACAAGTTGATCGTCATGAATGTCCCACCGTCGCCTGTGTTCTCCAAAGTGCTTCCAACCAACAAGTATCAGCAAAAGAAATCCTGGTAATGCGCACCCACGCACACGCAGACACGAGGACGAGGGCACACACACACACACACACACAATAAGATTGAATCGCACATACAATCACACATACACACAATCACACACACAGTCGTACACACAAAACCACAAAAAGCACGCACTCACAGTCATACATAATCACACACATACAGACACCAATCACTCAGTACAATTTGTATAGAGAATTTCCATACAAGATTGTTTGCAATTTAAGCAAAATATTCAAAATTTTAAAACTGTAAATGGTGGTCCAAAGGACGTTGTGTGGAAAAACTCGCTCTCCTACCAGATACGCCTGGCCAAATCAGAAAGAGATGACACCAAGAGGAAACACAAGATAAGAAAAGGAAAGAAACGCACAGCTTACAACAGGGCGGAGGACGAGCGGTCTGACTCGGAAGGAAGCATTCAGCCCAGAAATGGTACAATACTAGAATTTAGTCACGAAAGTGACGCAAAAAACCCAGACCACAAGTATAGGCGGAGACTGTTAGCAGCCTGGGCTAGCTAGCAGCAGTTTGAAAGTGGTAGACCTTTGCAATTTTTTTTTTTCTTAAAAGGACTAGGACTCGACAACTTAAAAAAATTTTTAAATCAATACGGCGAGGCAAGGGGATGTTCATTTTTTGGCCAGCATTTAAATGGGTTCAGTTTCGGATATCCTAGAGTGGAAGTTGTGTTAAACTAGTCTGAATGTGATAGTCTAGTTCCAGTGTGACCTTTTTTGAAAACACTGTGACTGGTCTAGCAAACCGACAGTCGTTTATTTGGTGTTGGTGCCTGAAGAAAATGCCGTGATGCATTCCAGGTTTAGAGGGAAGGAGAGACTGATAACAAAAGTACAACCGTCAAAATGCCCAGGTTCCTAGGTTCCAGCGATCTGCGTCTTACCTACTTACTACATGTCTGTTGGTCAACGTCTTGTTTAGCCTTTGACAATGCTCATTGGGTGTACCTATGTCTCCCCCCCCCCCCCCCCCGTCCAAGTTTGTTATTTGTGTGTCTTATTCTTCTAACTATAATCCATGTTATGTGGAAATGATCATTATATGTGTCTGCAGCGTCTGTCTTACGTACTGTCAATCATGCTGACACCGATTTTCTTTCACGCTATGTTGCCAAACTTTCTAACATCTTATGGTTTTTAGTCTTTTTATTTTTTTTTAAGCTCCACCCTGGCTTTTGCCGGGGGCCCTGAATATAGCCGGGCCATAAATATGACCTAGCCATAAATATGGCCTTAACGGCTGAAAGGGGTTTCTGTGACCTCTTCACGGGTGATCCTCATTCACATGGTAACACTTTGTGTCACCGGGTGTTTATCGCTTGTGTGATGTCCTGGTGGGGTACAAATACCTACTTACCCATGGTTTCCCCAAATGTTTTTGTTTTCCCTTTCACTTCAAATTTGTTATTACAGCTTACTCAAGCGTCCCTCTATTTCATGACATGATCAGAAAATGTAGATTGCACTTTAAGAAATATTAAATATAAAACAAGGTGTGACTGAGAAGCTCAACAGAGGAAATGAAAATGATTTGCCCAAATACAACCAAACATTTCGACCAAAGTCTTTATCAGCGAATGTAAATGCAATACAAACTGTGACTGCATAGTCAACGGACAAGAGAACGAAGCTTATAGATGGACACGGTCAACCAGAAATATGTAATATGGACATGATGGACTTTATTATGGAACAAAACAAAGTAATAAGTCTTATGAAAAATGTAGAAGATCAATTAAGGATTGGTTAAAACAGTTACATGCTTCTCAACAGGATGAACATTTAGTATTGTTATGTTTAAATGTAGTTAAACTTTTTTTTTTTTTTTTTTGCAGGTATATGTTCTTCTTTCAACTTCCTTTTCTACCTGAGCTGAACTTCAAACTGGATGACTTTTCCCTGTTTGACGAGTTGTTTGTCTCTGAGAGAAATTCAGACATTTCCAAAGACGCAAAGAAAGCTGCAGAGAATATTGTTCCTTACAAATATGTCTTCTCGCAACCAGGTGAGACAATACATTTCTATTTTAATTTTATGGGTTAGATGGGGGGAACGGTTAGTTAATCCCTTATATTCATTATAAATTAACCAAACCTTGAAAGCTAAACACTAACCATTGTTTGAGGTAAGGAAATGAAAGCGAGTGGTCCTAAGGAGCAGGACAATGAACGGGACTTTGCTGTTGCAATTTAAACTCATTTGAAATCATCAACGCACCCTAAAAAAAAAAAAATACTTACATATGAAATTAAGTGTGTGAAGCTGTGCTTGGGATTTCCTTTAGAGACAATGTTCACAATATATGCATCAGAAATGTAAATATGAAAGGAATGAAATCATTCTTCGAATTCACCAAGAGGCCACAAGTAAAAGTAGTGGTGATATTAGAATTAAACCTGGTCAATCACCAAATATAGCGTATAGTACAGCAAAAGTATGTATGGATATAGAATCAGAAAAATGCTGAGACAATTATGGATAGATAACCCCAAGGATACACTAAGCAAATACGGCAACGACGTAACCGAGGCAACATACGTGGCTTTGGACACACCTCTAGTCACCGCACAGCTCTACATATAATAGCTTGTCTGGACTAGTAAAAGACATGCCATCAACCTGGGATAATTAGCAATCATACAAAATAATTGTTCGGCCACTCGAGTGTTTGTACCAGGTCTGAAAGTATTCCTGGTCTGGGGGTGTTCCGGATCTGAAAGCTGCAGGTCAATCACCCATGTATAAACAATTCTCACACAGGAAGGAAAGAATCGTAATACTGTCAATTAGTTGGTTAGTTGGTTGATGCCATAACATACAGGATCAAATGACACAGGTTATGAAGAGATTATGGGACAACATTGACTAGGAGTGATAAATGAAAATGGAAAATTAGTCACAAATTTTCTGTGCAGGAAACCGGTATGTTATTGGTGGAAGCATTTTCCCACATAAAAGGCAATATAAGCAATATAAGGCAACACGGCAATCACCATACCATAAGAAAACCAATCAAATAGATCACATATGTATTTAAAAATATTTAAATCATCCCTTTATGATTTGAGGGCTTTTCTGTTGGTAAGTAAAATCAAGTTGAAACGTAAAATATATTTAACATCTTATATTCATAGAAACCAGTATAATAGTAGGTTATCCCAGGAATAAAGCAGTTAAAAGGAACAATTTACAGTTACAGTCTCTAATAAGTACTAGGTGTTGGCAGCAGTTAGCTTAAGATGTAAGCACTGAAATATGCTGGGATCAGATCGAGAGAATTTGGAATGAATCTTGTATAGAAGTCCTTGGTAAGAAAGAACAGAAATATAAAGAAAGTGTGGATAACGCCAGAAACCATTAAAATGGTCAAAAAAGGGAAAAGTAAAAAAAAGGCAGATTTAAACAATATCAAAACTAGAGATTAGGAAAAATACACGGGCTAATAATGAAGTTAGGAGGCGAGAAGGGGCGGATAAAAGGAAATATTTAGATAACCTAGCACAAGAAGCGGAGACGGCAGCAGCAAAAAGAAATCTCAGAGACCTTAACAGTAACACAAGGTAGTTAGTCGGTAAGTACAGTCAGCCAACTAGATCAATCAAAAATAGTCAAGAAAAAGTACTCATTAACATTAAAGATCAAATTGACACATGGGTAAATATTTTGAAATATTTCTTAATAGACCAGCCCCTGAGGTTTCTCTAGTTATCCAGCCTTTAAAAATGGAACAGGATATTAACTGTGAGATACCATCTAAAGAGGAAATTAGGAAAGCTATCAATTTCTGAAGGAAGGAAAAAACAGCAGCAGGCCCAGATGGTATCCCAGCAGAAGTTTTTAAGGTCAGTATAAATAGACATCAACGGAATTGATACATAGATTATTTAGTAACGTCTGAGAGACCGAAGAAATACCAGCAGACTGGAGCGAAGGATATCTTGTGAAACTGCGCAAAAAAGGTGATCTACAGGAGTATGAAAACTATAGAGGAATTAGGATAGCCACATTACGTATAATACTAAAGCAAAGCATTGAACTGAATTCACCTCTTTAAATTGGATTCACTGACTATGAAAAAGCTTTTGACAGCATTGATAGGGCATCTCTCTGTAAATTATTGGGGCACTATGGAATACCACAGAAAATTACTAACTTGGCAAACGTTACATATAAAGACAGGAAATGACGAGTTCTTCATGAGGTAAAGCTAACAGATACATTTGAAATAAAAACAGGTGTGCGACACGGATGTCTTTTGTCGCCTTTCCTATTTTTACTGGCAGTGGATTGGATTATGAAGACAGCAACTGCTGACATCAGGAATAGGATTTAGTGGACCCCTACAAAACAGCTTGATGATCTGGACTTCGTTGATATATCTCTTCTGTCCCACTCACGGAATCAAATGCAAGATAAATTTAATATACTTTGTATGAGATCACAACGGCTTGTCTGAAAATCCATAAGGGAAAAGACAAAGATAATGACAGTAATTCAGACAAATAGTAATGTGGTTTAACCTAATGGTATCCCACTTCTCCGTGTAGGTTCCGGGGCCCTATTGTGGGGGAGGGGGGGGGGGACAAGAATAGACCCACTGCATGACCAAAAGCATGTCGAAAGAGTCGACTAATTGGTAGCTTCCTTCGAATGGTAAGACCTAATCACTAATGTAGGTGAAGAAAAGACTGCGTTGGATAGGACACACGTTGAGAAAACCCAAGAACAATATAACTAGAATGTCTTTGCACTGGAACCCACAACAGCATAGAAATAAATGAAGACCCCCCAAACAAAACAAAAAAACCACACACACACATATGGAGAAGGGAGCTAGAGAGTGAAGTTAAAAAAAATTGGGGAGGACATGGGGAGAGCTGCATGCGATAGCGAAGGATAGAACGACTTTGCGTGAGTTGGTTGATGGCCAATGCTTCATTTAGGGGTTAGAAGGCAGAAGAAGAATGTGTTTCTTGGCGGTCATATTTGTGTTTGGATGTTTTAATAACGGACTCAGTTGGTATATCAGTTGCAGTTTTTTTTTTTTTATTAAGGTTAAAATAAACTATAACAAATATTGTTTTCTTCCTAGGAGCCCTAACCCCGCCTATCAATTACTACCGAGCACTGTTTAGAACTACCCGGGGAACCTATGACTTGGACTACCAAATGCCCGTACTTCTTATCTGGGGATGTAAAGATACGGCTTTGGACATTGCTCTTCCTGACGCTGTGGAGAAAGAGACAACTAAAATTGAAGTGAAGAGGATTCCTGATGCTAGCCACTTTGTGCAAGTGGATGCCCCCGAGGAGGTCAACAAGCTGATGAGAGAGTGGCTAAATAAACAGAAAAAATAGCTAAACTATGGTGACATTTTGGTTGTGCAGGCGTGTGGTAAATATTTTTCAGCTCGAAAATATTCAGATGGCATTTTATGTGTATTATACACTTGTTATGTCCATCCCTTAGTTAACTAAATAGCTCACCCCCAATCCTCCTCTTCCAACTAAATAGCTAACCCCCATCCTCCTTCTCTCTCTCTCTCTCTCTCTCTCTCTCTCTCTCTCTCTCTCTCTCTCTCTCTCTCTCTCTCTCTCTCTCTCTCTACGTGGAATCTAAAGAGGCAACATTCATCTATGATCTAGCAACTTTTCATCGCCTCTCGGTAAGCAGACAACAAACAAGCCGCCATTTTGTTGACCCAGTAGGAGGTGCATTGTTACGAAATCAGCGCGGAGCAAAAGGCTAACATTAAATTCTTTTTAAAACTCAGAAAAAGCACGATTAAAACAGTAGAAATAATGCAACAAGTTTATGGGGATAATTGTTAAGCTCGTGCACAAACTATCAGGTGGTATTAATGATTCAAAAGTGGTGTGGAAATGATTACTTGGATTCCAAATTTTTGTTCGCAATGATGAACTTACTGCAAAATTTAGAGAACACATACAAAAAGATCATTGTTTTACTGTGAGGATTATGGCAGATGAATTTGGTGTTAATAGAGAGACCATTCATAACATTTTAGTGCAAGATTTTAGCCCCCAAGAAAGTTGCTTGCCGGTTTGTACCATATTCGTTGTCTGATGACCAAAAATATCAGCGGGTTGAGTACCCAAGAGAAATCATCAAAACAAGAGGGGGTCTGTTTCGATCTCCCAACTCTAAGAAGGAAGTAAAATGAGGTTCAGGGGTTCGGATCCTGTCTTAAACTTTATAGGGGTGGCTCTGTAGCGAACAGGTTTAGCCGTTTGCCTCGCACTTTTAATGTTGCGGGATCGCTACACTGCTGCACCATTCAGTTCACGAGTGCAGTTTTCACGGTGATCCCTAGGGATCGTCGCCGGATCTACAGAGTTCTTGCTCTGTCCGAATCTATCAGCAAACAGCTTGCCGTTCTGAGGAGAGAGACCGAACCATATCGGATAACACCCGGTGCATTGAAGTCGATCCTCTTGACTTTACCTTTAACACAGATGGGAGTCAGAAAGAAATATATATCAAGTCCCTGGTGAGACTTCTGGTTCTACCGTAACTGTCAGGGGGCCTCATTGTAACTATACAGTTGAACAGGGCCTATTAGGATTAGTACAAGCAGGATTCTCATCCTTAAGGTGTTAATCCTGCGGACTGCAATTCTGGAGGAGACAACCTGCAGGAATAGTAACCAGCATAATACAAACCATATGGAGGTTAGGCACGTTTACTGTTTTTAGCTATGACAAATTTCGCTTCTGACAGATAGTGGCCGTTGCATTTTCCTCCATTTGTGGACTGAAAGGATATAGTTTTTTCACCCAGTTATTGAGTTAGGTGCATGGTGCGACATCGTGAGCTGCAGATTTCATTTGGAATTTTTATCAGCTGTGACCAGCGTGGTGTTGGGAACTGTAGATTCAGAAAAGGAGAGTTGTTTTGCCACAGAATAAGTAGCACCTTATGTGATTAAAATTAATAGCATGTGCAACTGCTGATCATTTCGTAACTGCCACTTCCGTCGATGATGAACTGCATTTCTAATGTAGGACTGTTCGTGTTAGCACTTCTGATAGTTGTCTTATGCTTTTAATGCGCGTATATGCTAGTGGTAATGCCGAGACAGCAGTCTGTGTCCTTTTTTCCACAAGGGACAGTGATGGACATTCTGTACTTTTTTTTTTTTAGTTGGCATAGGAGCGGAGCAACTATGGGGTGACCCGTTTGCTGTGAAGTTTTTAATACAGTTACCAAGATATATCTCATGTGCTCTTCAGTTGTTGATAAAATGGCCCTAATGCCATGCTCCTAGTAATTTGTACTGGTATGTTCATTTTACTTATTATATATTTTTATTGTGCATTAGACATACAGTAATGATGAAAACTGTATTGTATATCTAATGTATGAGTTAACCTTCACCATTAATTTGAAGAAAAAAAATGTATGTGTTAACTTTCACAATTACTTAAAAACAACATTTTAAATAATCTCATTTCCACAAAATAATTCATTATTTAGAAGTAGTACATGCTGTGTAACTGAAATTATGTGAGAAAAATAAAAACAAACTTGAACAATCAGTTTATTTCTTCAATTGTGTATTACTCTGTGGTTAATTCAGGCTTTAAGTATTTTATCTTCTTTAATGATCCTTTTGTCAGAAACACTATACCATGAGGCCAGCAGCCTTAGTGAAAGTTACCTGGCAGTCCAGATCTCCTCCTGTGCCGTAAAACTTTGTAATGATTGTGCTGGGGAAATTCCAGGCTGCTTCTCTGTTAGCATCATGCAATTAAGTGTTGGGGTACATGCTCAGTATTTTCAAACGAATATTGCTTTATTAACTAAAACTTGTATATTTATCAAGGAATTACTGTGGCATATTGATTGTGTATTTGTGTAACAAGACTGCAAAAGGACTCTTTCCCACGCCTTCATGCATACTGGGCTAGACCTATATTTAAAGACCAATCGGCACTCGGTGGGTGATGAGGTCAGCATAATGCCAGCCGCCTTTACTTCCCAGGACTGTACCCTTTTAAGGCTGAGTCGACCTGAAAGCCAAGGTCGATCGCCTAGCCGTGGAAGCTCCATCTAGCAAGACAGTGGTTTGGGTTTAACCCCATAGAGGCAGGACCAATTTTTCGTCCCATAAAAAGCTGTAAGTTTGTAAAGTGGCATCAGCGGCCTAGGCATAATTTCATTGTGCCGGGTTCGTTCCGGATGATTTGGCGGAAGACTGCCTTGTCTTGATTTTTCAACAGTGGCACAGAGAGGTCGGCATTTCAGGGCAGATGATCAGGACAGCAATGGCAAACTACTAAACTTAAAATTGAAATACAAACAGCGAAACAAAAATGATGGGGCTGGTTCTGCAACTTTCTGTAAATTATACGCAACTAACATTTCTTCAATGTGTAAGGACCATTTTCCCCGTCTGTGGCACATCAGGCACATAGCGTTAGACACATACTTTATATATATATATATCTATATATATATATATATATATATATATATATATATATATATATATATATATATATATATATATATATATATATATATATAGACCAATCGGCACTCGGTGGGAGATGATGTCACCCAGCCGACTTTACCTCTTAGGCATTACCTGGTGCCAATTTCAGGCTGAGGTTATCTGGGAGATCGTCATCTGTAGCTTAGGGTTTGCAAGCGCACTTCGTAATTTCGTGATGCCAGGTTCGATCCCAGTTGTGGGCGAAAGTGGTATCCAAGGGTGACAATGCAGGTAGCATTGGCAAACTATTAAATGCAAAATTTAGTAGTGTAATCACCAACCACTAAAATATGCTGGGGTTGGTTCTGCAGCGCTTTGTAAAGGACAAGCAACTAACTTACCCGGAAGCCCTAGGTTTTATAAATTATGTCCTGAATTGGATTCAAACCCAAGATATTTGGACCAGTAAGCAAGCATCCAGCCACTGAACTACCGTGGCGCCCTACAAAGAAGTTTACTCAAAATAATGAATGCAACTCTCTCTCTTGGAAGACGATTCACTTTCTTGTTAAATATGAAATTAATAATTGACATCATAGCACTCAGAAGACTCCCATATGCACTCTGTCCCTATCTACAGTGGCAAACAAAAAGTTCAAATTCCTATAGAACTATAAGTAATTGTATAACCGTCTCGCCTTTCCCTTGAGTGTCGGCCAGATTCGCTGGTGATTCCCCAGCAGCGCCATTCTGCTCAGACTGTAATGATCTATTTGTGCCTTCACATTGTTAATTCCCATCCAAAGGGCGCCCACAACACCTAGTTTGTCATATATTAATTCACCACCAAGTGATGCGGAACCGGCCAGTCTATTTGTCTGTTCGTTTCCCAATACATGAGCATGACCTGGAGAAAATATCCAAAGAATGCTAACTACCCAGGACCTCTGAATTCACTTTCTGTATAACTTCAAGTTCTAGCAAATTCCCCCCCCCCCCCCCCCCCCCTTTTCCCACTCCAATGCTTGCTGGCTATTTTCAATCTTCACATTCAAGAAGAAAAAAAATAACAAAAGTGTGCCCTTTCTGTTTAACAATAAAAACAACTTTTATTTGTTCTGGGTTTTGCCCCCTCCAATAACATCCATCTCTGTCATATGCATGGAATACAAGTCAAACTATAAATGAAAACAGTATACAAACACAGAGCCTTGCCATTTCTCCAAGCTCTATCCCTGAAAATCTTTAGTTACAAAATCTGAATGTAAAATCTAACAGAAAATTGAAGTTAGAAGCGGGCCATGACCACAACAATAACCATCGGAAATGGAATTCTGTGAACTCTGAATATGTAGATTTATGAAGTAGTCTTCACAGTTGATCATTTCACTCATCCAAGATGAAGTTAAACCTCACGATGAGATCACCGTTACTGTACTGACTGGATATTCAAAGCTCAAAGCGAGAACACATGAAAGATTACTGCATATGAGTCTTACTATTGAAAGCTGAAGGTGAGAATATAAATGAGAAGTTTCTGTGCTTAAGCTAAAAATCAAAGTTATATTCAACTTTCAAGGGGAAACAGAGGCAGACTTTTTAACAGGTTGCAACCGGTTCTGATAGCATGTCAACTCTTCACTGGTTGCTGAAGAAGTTGGACGGTGCACTCGTGGGAATTTACTAAGTGCAACGATGTCAATTCTTGACTCATTCATTCGAAGTAGTGCTTTGGACATCTGCAGCAAAGTCTGAGCCCTAAACGAGTTTAAATAATTGGTATTAAAGAAAATAATACTCAAAGAGGAGGAAGAGACCAAATGGAAAAACCAATTATTATAGCCTTAATATTCGCTTGACACTGAATCAAAAGGTATGAAAAACAATGGATTGGACAAACATTAAAAAACCAGTTAATAGAATCACTAGAAAATCCTTCTTATGGAATTCACAAGGTATATATAAATATACTGCTAAATACACAATCTACAAACAAGTCAAAGATTAGTAATATATGAAAGACACAGAAAATCTTCAAGAGATTGCCATGGAAGGAATGGGGTTGAAGATAACTTTATTAGTTTATTAGACAGATTACAACTTGGTGCAATAAAATATCAAATTATGAGGCTGTGTGATTCCTTACGTAGATAATGGGCCCCATTTTGTGGGGGGAGGGGAGGGGGGGGGCGGCGACAAGCCTATTCCCCCCTCCCCCAACAGGCATGTTGCAGAAGACTAATTGGGGGGGGGGGGGGGGGGGGGGGGGGGGGGGGGGGGGGGGGGGTTGAAGTCAGAGTACATCACCCTGAGAGGCAAGAAACCATCAGTCTGCACAATTACAAATAAGCCAGATCTGTGAAACAGGTGTGTATGCAAAGCTAAAGTTCTGGAAAAAGACTAAAGTCCAGAAGTGGACAAACAATCAGAATTTTCCACCTAAATTTACAGCCGGTGAATGCAAAGCAGAAGAAGAAAAGGCTGTGTAATTTACACAAATAAATATACATAAAGAATAAAGAGAAGAAGATTGTGATGAAGAATTTTTATTTACAAATACAAATCTGTTTGATTTATTCTGTGCCCTACTGATTAGTCAGTTAATATATATATATAAAACAAACAAACAAAATTGCAAACAGAAAAATCGCAAACCTCTACCACACAACATTAAACACACATATTTTTGAGAAATCATATTTCAGAACATCCAATCTTCTTCTGCACATATACTAGTCTCTACTGCAAGAGATCATGTTTTTCAACAACATATGCTCTATGTAATGTTTAACAATTCCTCTCACAGACATGCTTCCAAGAACTAGATACAAGGCTTATTCTCGTAACACAACTGAATGTTGACTGATGTCTTCTCATATTTCCTGAAAAACATCCGTATTCTTCATTTACATGTTTCTACCATTCCTCTGTGATCTCTCACGCCAAACATGGCTTTTTAGACACAATACAAATGCACTGTACATGAACGAATCTTTCTGGCAATCAGTAGCAAGGATGTGTGACATTAGGATGGGCAGACTATTTTTGAACAACGTGATACTATAGGGCTATTCAACTGGTGGCCCAGAGAGGCCTAGCAACTGGTGGCTCACAGAGACATAGCAACTGGTGGCCCACAGAGACTTAGCTACTGGTGGCCCACAGAGACCTAGCTACTGGTGGCCCACAGAGACATAGCAACTGGTAGCCCCGAGAGACATAGCAACTGGCGGCCCACAGAGACCTAGCTACTGGTGGTCCACAGAGACCTAGCAACTGGTGGCCCACAGAGAACAAACAACTGGTGGCCTACAGAGACCTAGCAACTGGCGGCCCACAGAGACCTAGCAACTGGTGGCCCACATAGACTTAGCAACTGGTGGCCCACATAGACCTAGCAAGTGGTGGCCCACAGAGACATAGCAACTGGTGGCCCACATAGACCTAGCAACTGGTGGCCTACAGAGACCTAGCAACTGGCGGCCCACATAGACCTAGCAACTGGTGGCCTACAGAGACCTAGCAACTGGCGGCCCACAGAGACCTAGCAACTGGTGGCCTACAGAGACCTAGCAACTGGTGGCCCACATAGACCTAGCAACTGGTGGCCCACAGAGACCTAGCAACTGGTGGCCCACAGAGACCTAGCAACTGGTGGCCCACAGAGACCTAGCAAGTGGTGGCCCACAGAGACATAGCAACTGGTGGCCCACATAGACCTAACAACTGGTGGCCTACAGAGACCTAGGAAGTGGCCCACGGATCACTGCCAGTTGTATTGTATTAAAGATCTTTTACACTGGGGCTTAGGTATGGATGCTGGCTTTGTATTCCTTGGAGAAACTGGCACTCTGTGGAGGATGAGGTCAGCATCACACCAGAAACTTTTTCTTCACGGGACATGTCCTGGTTCCTATTCCAAGCTAAGTTACCCTGTGAGGCTAGACACATTTTATAAATCCACCTCCCTGTGTGGGTTCAGTGGCCCCCATTTTGGGGGACAAACAAGAGCAGATCTGCTGCCCCTTTAAAATGCCTGTCATAAACAGCGACTAATTAAGGGTTTGCTGAAATTGGACGTGCTGGGCCGAAAAGCACACATGTCACAGCCTAGCTGTAAACCACAACACAGCACACCAACTGACCTTTTAAAGGTGAAAACAAAAAAAAGCAGATAAATCCACCTAAGTGGGGATACAAACCTACGATACCCAGTAGCAGGTAAGCATGCTAGCTACTGTGGCTTCTAAAGTGAAGAAGAATGTGTATAATTTCCTCAAAGTTTAGTTAATATTTCACTGTAAATTATAAAGCCAGAATTATCCTAAACATAAGCTTAACTTAAATATTATTATTATAAAACAGTTCTGAATGCAATGAGTATTTTTAACATAGAGACATGCACAATCATCTGTAGTATGTGGCCGAGAAATGCAGAAAAGTATATTTCTTATATTTTAAGTGCTTGGTTCCATCAGCAGATGACAGCAATTTGTAACAATTGTTCCCTGAAAACAATATAGAGACTCAAGTATGGAAACCCAAATGTACAAGAAAACTCATAATTACATATAGAAATACTTTCAATATATCAACAATAAACATATATCAACAAAATTTTTATTTATGTTTAATTTAAAATGAAAATAGCGATTGCATTATTTTAACTTTCCTGAATCATGCAACTTATATTTTACTCACTGAACTCACTGGGTGGTCTAAAGACAGTATATTTTCCGACTTTCTTCTATCTCAAATGGTCAGTAGCTGGAAAAGCCATCTGGCCTGTTCTAATCTCAATCAGGACAAAGCTGTGTGGTAAACAGGGAGATTTGAACTGGACAATAGCTTTTTATCAAGGCTTTCTGATATAAGATCTTTGGCAGATGGGTTAAAGAAGAAAAAAAAAAAAACAGTTATATTAACTCATCACAGCTGAAGTGGTATTGAACTCCTTCAGTCCCATAATATTCTCATTTTAACTTCTTCAGACTCCAACACTGTCTCCTTCAAATGTGAACTTCCTGAGATAGAAAGCGTTGTTGCAGTTACAGGCTGGTACTGAAATAATAAAAGGTAGGTAAACAGAGTTAACTACTGCTGCAGTCCTCCTGAAGATGTCTGAGCAGACAGGATGCCCCATTTCAGACACAGAGAATGGTAAGTTGCATATATAGTAAGTCAAGAAGGTACACCGGTGGACAAAGATTAGAATCCCATTGAGGTGGATTTATAAAAACTTACCCCAGTACCAGGAAACTGTCTGGGGGGAAAAAGCTGCTGGAAGGATATTGAGTTTTAATTTAACTTTAAAAGGATATGGAGCTAGCACCATATGCATGTTACACCTAAAGGTATGGACATGGGACCATTATAATTTTTGTTACAACTGTATTAACCCTATAACAGTCTGTATCAATTTATTCTAAAACAACAAACTCACAGTTTACAACCTTTTGCAGCTTTGAACACATTATGAAATAATATTGAGCGCTCTAAATGAAAGATTCCAGCATCGGGCATGTCTAAATAATTATTTTTAAACAGTTTTAGAACACAAGACACTGACTGGCACATACAAGACTGTTTTTCCGTACATTCTGACATCAAATTCCAGCTAAAACCTCTCCATAAAAGTAATTTTTACAGCTGTCAATCCCACAAATGCTAACTTTGTGTGCCAACACTTCTCGTGCTGGATCAACGCCTGATTATAATACAAATAGTTTCCAATATTTCTCAAATTATGACTGACCTGAAAATCACCCCCCCCCCCCCCCCCCCCCCCCACTACTAGTTTCCTTCTAACACTTCTCAAATGATGACTAATTTTCCTTTCCCAACAAATACTAGTCTCTTTATAATGTTTTTAAACTGGGCCTAATTTACCAGACATCCAACAAATACAAGTTTCCTTCTACTTTCCTATTTCTCACACTAGGATAATTTGCCCAGCTATCCCAAAAATATTATTTCCAGTACTTCTCAGGCTGAGACTTACTTACCTAACTATCCCTTAAATGCTAGTTTCTTTCCAACACTTTTTTAATTGGACTAATTACTGGACTGTCCCACAAATACTCACTTCATTCCACCACTTCAAAATTTACAACATTTTGACAAAAATTTCTTAAACTGGGGCTAATTAATTTGACTGCTCCCCTGTTTACTTTCTAGTACTGCTCAGACAAAAAAATAATTTTTCTCTCTGAAATATTCAAGCCCTATTCTCATACTATACCAAACTAACTGTTTATCCCATAAATACTTGTTTCCTTCTTCTTCTTCTCAAAACTGGTTAAACAGTAAATGTAAATGTTTGCCAAAACTTGAAATACCCTTCTACACACACTTCATGACAAACTTGAAATACCCTTCTACACCCACTTCATAACAACACATACTCAACAACAGGGTACTTGGCTTATCAGTAATAAATAAATTCATAATCTCTGGCTCGAATGATAATAGAGGCCAGAGAATTAACCTGTGTATGAGGACAACACTCAAGTGCCATCAGCCACAATCTAATTGACAATGCCACAATGTCTGACATTCTGTTCACAACAGAAGTCACATGCGAAAATGATAAAGTTCAACAGGTGTATTCTTGAACAAAGGTTGTAGCTTGCTGAATTGTTTCTTTGCTGTTGGTCATTAGTTTAGTTCAACTTCACTGCAGATGGATTGTCCTATAGCTGCTCTATTCCTGTGCCAGTGAAAATAACCCAAAATGTTCTTCATTGTCCCATTTGAATACTAGTGAACAACACATTGGTCACAGTAAAATCATGATGCTCACACATGCAAAGTAAATGCATAAGACAGCTGTCAGATGTGACAACACTAACAGTTCTTTACCAGAACTGCAGCTCAATGTTGATGTAAGCAGTTAATTCTTTGCTGAGTGGTGTTTGTAATCATGTCTGCCCAAACATAGCCTTATGTCATGCGTACAATCAATCATTTCTGATACAAATATTTTAGAGACCAGGATGCCAGATTATCCAACATCTTTTCTTTTGGTCTCCCTTTGCCTCTCTCCTCCTACTACTTTCATGTGTCTGGAGGTATTCAATTTCTTCCTTCCTCACAATGTGCTTGCAGAATGTAGATTGTCTACTTCTGATGTGAATAATCAGTTCTCGTTGTAAATTATTTTCTTTAGTAAATGGTGTTCTATTATATATCAATTTCAGTGAAGGAAGAATACTTTTTTTGTTTATAATATACAATAAAAGATAAAAAGTTATGTTCCCAAAATCATAAAATTACAATGGTCAACGCACATGTGGACGCAAGTTCATTTAATTAATTTCAACAAGCAATAAATAACATAAGATAAAGACAGTTCCTGCCAAGGCAGTGTGAAGTATTATGCTTTCTTCTTATTTGAACTCTTTGGTCCCAGACATTTGTAAAATTATATACAAACTCCTTGCAACGTTAACTCCTTCAGTTCCAAGCCATTCACCATTTATTTACCGGAGCTTAGTGCCCTGTTCAGTTATAACATGGATTTACTCTTTTTCAACTGTTACTTCAGTTCCTTTTGTCCCATAGCTTTATCATCTGAACCCCCCCCCCCCCCCCTTTACCCCCCTTTACATCCAGTTATTAATTTCAAGCAACAGCTGTTTAGAAAAGAAACAGTTAGTTAAAGAATCACAAGCATGAGATTGCAAGGGTTAATTAAAGTAACAGAGTTCAGCGTGTGTCATAATGTAACAAAAGAGTTAAATAAAGTAATAGAGTTCAGCAAGTGTCATAATGTGACACCTGACTAACCCAGGCATTCTGTCAGAGAAAGACATGGTTCTTGCATATTTATTTACTTTATCTCTAGCATAAACATTTTATTTGTGTTCGCCATTAGAAACCCAGAGACCTAAGAACACGTAATTAGCCCCAGCCAAAAGAAACAGTTTATTACTTTTCAGTCATGCTAAAATAAAGTTTACTGAGATATGGCAGTCTCAGGCTCATGGCCTAGCACGATGCTCAAGAAGCGTATATTTTTTGTCACCCGTTACAGTATACAAATAAACTACAACAGAACTGGTCCAAAGTTCTAGGTTGACAATATAATGACAAAAGGGTGGTTTCGCCAATCCCCTCCCCCCTCGCTTGTAATAATGTCAACCTTATTTGTGATAATGTCAAATGGGATGCACAAATGTCAATGCCACATTGTATTAAACTTAAATGCTCAGAAGCAGAGAAGAATAAAATGTGTTTATATTTTTCTGCTCTGTATTTTTTGCAGCACAGTGCTAGCCAGAAACTACATACTGAACTAGACATAATGTAACTTTTATAAATCCACATACTTGTATGCATACATTTATGGGTAGCTTCAACTGAGGCAGAAGTCAAGATTCAACAGATAAAAATGTGAATAACCAATTAAAGAACCAAGTTAATTAAAAAACACAAAAGGATCAAGCCCCAGTTAAAAGCCCTGTAAACAACTACATCAGGTAAGACCTGGATAGAGAACTTGACTGACTGGACAGGCATGCAACTCCGAAGTCCACCATATCTGACCAGATAGTCAACAGCAACTGGTGACCCAATGACACGCAGCGTTACAAGATGATGAAATAACTATATAAATAAACAAGGCAAGAAGTCAAGCTAAAGTTAAAGTCAAAAGGATCTACTTTACTGCCTCACCTCATCCGATATGGTTTGTTATCTTTCCGCAAAATGTTGAAAGCTTCACACAAAGCATGAACTCCATAGTTCCCAGGATCTCTGTAAAAATTGCCATCGTGAACTGAATGTCACATGGTGAAACAAACCTATGACCTTCAGAGAGCAAAGCAAATGGCGTGACCACACCACAACAGAGACCCCCTCCCCCTTCCAGTCATTCCATAATAAAGCCTACTGTGAAGTATCAAATACAGAAGCAAGTGAAGAGAATCACAAATAACCACATGGATAAACAAAACAAAACAAAACAAGAATTTAGTGAAGAATCGTTTGCAGAAGCAAATGAAAAATCACAAGCAGAAACAATGGATAGATCTCATGCAGGAGCAAGTTTAAAAAAAAAAAGAAATAAAGAACCTGAGACACACTGTTTGAGAACCACTGGTCCTCTTCTTCTGCCATTATCTCTCAATGGAGAATAAGCCCTCTCTGGTGATATTATTATATCCTTTGCTATCACACGAAGCTCACCCCTATCCTCCCCATTTTTTTTTCCATATGTGCATTTGTTTAATTTTTATTTCTATGACTGTGGGTTAAGATAAAATAGCTATTCTTTTCTCAGATTTTCCCAATGTGTGGCCCATTCAATGACAGCATCTTTTTATCACCCCAGTTTACTGAAATGTGTTTTGCTCTCTTTAAAAATTCCATATTGGTGATCATACCATTTAATTCTCTTTAAGGCAACAAATAATGAATGTTTGTAGTTTCTTAGCAACTTTTTGTTTGTTACGTTGTTCACCGTGTTTCAGCTCCATACAGCAGTACTGATTTGACATTAGCACTCTGATTATTTTAAACTTAGTACTGCGCTGGTCTAAGGAATGTTCAATCACAATACGACATACATGCATACTTAATCCAAAGTAAATACAATGAAATTATTTCAAACAGCAGAGACTGTCAAATGTTTATGTCTATGAATACTCTTCCTACGTATATCAAACTGATGACACATTTATGATTCACAGCTAAAGTAGAACATGCTGGAATGTTTTCCAGATTATTAGTATATTTAAGAATGTCAGTGAGAGTAAGAATTTCAGTGAGGGTAAGAATTTCAGTGAGAGTAAGAATTTCAGTGAGGGTAAGAATGTCAGTGAGAGTAAGAATGTCAGTGAGAGTAAGAATTTCAGTGAGGGTAAGAATGTCAGTGAGAGTAAGAATGTCAGTGAGAGTAAGAATTTCAGTGAGGGTAAGAATGTCAGTGAGAGTAAGAATGTCAGTGAGAGTAAGAATGCCAGTGAGAGTAAGAATGTCAGTGAGGGTAAGAATGTCAGTGAGAGTAAGAATGTCAGTGAGAGTAAGAATGTCAGTGAGGGTAAGAATGTCAGTGAGAATAATAATGTTAGTGAGAGTAAGAATGCCAGTGAGAGTAAGAATGCCAGTGAGAGTAAGAATGTCAGTGAGAGTAAGAATGTCAATAAATAAAAGCTGATTATTTGAAGGAAAAAAAAAACTTTTACAGCCAGACCACAAATTACAAACAAGGAAAACACTGGTGCCATTACTTTAAATCACCAATGTAAATGAGATCAAATGAAACTTTGATTGTTCAATCTTCTGAGTAGAATTACAAAAATATAAAAATACAAACAAGAGGTGGGCACACATAGTCTGTAGCCTCTGTCAGCTTCCAAAATTTAATGTTTACAAGGAAAGCAACATTTTAGAAACAGATGTAAAACAGTCGAACAACCCTCACAACAAATGCCTACTGATAAATAAATAGACAGTTAGTGGAGTTATACATACAGAACATTTTTTTTTTTTAAATCAGCCAGAGAAAAAAAGCAGCCAGAGAAAATTAACTACATAATATTCAAAAATACAAAGGTTTAAAATATTATAAGTTACAAGTAACTTTTCTGATGTCTCATAACTAAAGAGATAAGCAGTAATGTCTTCTCTCAATTTTAGAGACATGTCTGCAGATGAGCACAGTAACAGAAGAAATGACTGATAGCAGATTTTTTAAAAACCAAGGGGAAAAAAAGCAAGAAGTTCTCTGAAAACAGAAGATCATTTTTAAAAAAAAAGAAAAAATTATGATTCTCAAATCCACAAAGAATTCAAGAGATCAACACATGTAGACACAAAAGCAATTGAGTAACAAGTAGAAAACGACTATAAAAGCTAGGAATACTCCATCTGCATTTTTGCCCAGAAAAAGTAAATTAACATCCAAAAAACAATACTAATTGTAATATAAGTCAAAATTATGGATTATTAATACATAAGAACTGCTTACATTTGGTGCATATAACAGTAAAAATAAACCCAGCAAGTTTTTTTTTTTTTTTAATATTTTTTTTTTAAAGTTTAAAAAATGGGAGAACAGTTTTCAAAAATAGGCAAAAATTTTGTTCTTAATATCTATGTATTTTATACATCTTTTTCAACCTCTGACAGTTAACAATAGATCAGAAATTGCAATTCTTTTAAATCACTTCTAATGCTGTGAAATGTATTCACTGTCTACCATAAGTTTTAAAGGCAACAAGTGAATCATTGGTGGTCCCAAGAAAAAGAAAAAAAACAGCAATCAAGTATTTGTAATTGCAAACAACAAACAATAAATTACTATTGGAAAACAATAAATGTTAGCAAAAATATATCTATCAAGTACTTCTAGATTCAGTTGTTATTTCAATTCAACAAGAAACAAATAAGTTAACTGGCACTGGCAAGTGTTTAATTACTACAAATACTGAGAAAACATGAGTCCTGTTGCTGAGATGGCATCACCTAAACCAACAGTTTTCACAGGATTTTTACACACTAAAACAGGACTGAATACAAACAGATATGCATTCTTCCGCCAGGAGTAGACTGGGTTTTTAGAGTCAAAGTCTCTTTCCTCATCATCAGAGTGCAGCTTAAACCTCAGGGGGATCTTCAGCTCGACTAAGGTTTCATTGAGCTGTGGAACATCACAGGCTTGTAGTCCAGCTATCTGTGTTCCTGCAGCCACTGCCTTCGCCACATTTGACCATTCAGATTCCACAACAGCCACTATGTGGTAGGTCAGTGAATGAAAATGAATACGGGTCAGTCTGGCTGTAGGGTTCTTGGAAGAGCGCCCATAATTTTCCAACAACCACAGCATAATGTCTGAAATCTTATGAATTTCTGGCTGTCCGTGACGACTGCTCTCTGACTCTTCTTGGTGAGGTCCGTCAGAGACCTTTGATGAGAATGTGATTTCCTCTTCGTTTAAACCAAGAGAACTTACATTTGGTACCACCTGGTGACAAATTTGATAAAAGTTAGTCAACTGAGCTGCGTATTTAAAAATAGACGCAATAACATGTATTGTGGTAGGCATTTTTTTTTTAAAAATCAGTGAAGAAAATTTTATTACCAACATTATATCTGCAACTTTTTAACTTTTTCAGTATCAGAAGTCAGTAAAATTGGTTGTAAATCAATGCATGGTGTATTTGTTGGTACTTAAGCTGTTAAAGAGGATAGGCATTTATTAAATAGAGCATTTAAATTATTACAGAATTCATCATTATCAGGTGCCATGCCAATAAACTTAGACAGTCCTGATTCATAATCGCAGTGTCACTTTCGTTTTATCTTGTTCTTTTCTCAAGACTCAGAGCCATCACACCAATTATCAAAATTATTTCTACTCTTAATATACTCCAAAATTATTGGCTGTTTGGCACACACACTTGCATATGTTTAGAAATCAGATATATTACACATCAATGTGACACTTTTCTTCAGCTGCTGGGAATTTGGCAAGTTTTTTCCTAAAATATAAATGCAGATTCTTGATTCCAGTAAAAACACATTATTCTGAGATTGTAACTGATGATAGAACAAACACATTATTCTGAGATTGTAACTAATGATAGAACAAACACATTATTCTGAGATTGTAACTAATGATAGAACAAACACATTATTCTGAGATTGTAACTAATGATAGAACAAACACATTATTCTGAGATTGTAACTAATGATAGAACAAACACATTATTCTGAGATTGTAACTAATGATAGAACAAACACATTATTCTGAGATTGTAACTAATGATAGAACCGTTAAAAGTAGAGAAAAAAACAACAGAAATAAAGAACCCTTTTCCACGTGTTCAGGCGTACTGGGCATTCAGGCTAGGCCTATATTTGATAGACCAATCGGCACTTGGTGGGTGATGTAGTCAGCATCATGCTGGACGCCTTTACTTTCCAGAACTGCACCTGGTACCCACTCAAGGCTGGGTCGATGGGAGCCAAGGTCAGTTTTGAAAAATGACTGGTTCTAATAAAACAGAGACAGGTTATTTTGTATCTGTATTAACCTCTCACTGAGAATCAGTGAAGTTATGTCAAAGATGCTTTGTTAAAACAAACAATTAATTAAGGGATCAGAATAAGGATAAGATGGAAATAGTGTACTTCAAATTTTTATGTTACCTGAGCATAACATTTTTTTTTTTTTTTTTAAATGAAGAGACAAAATGATCAGAAAAATAAACAGAAACCAGAGGTATCAATGAATGTTGTTGAATGTTGAAGCATTGAATGTCTTCACAGCACTCGGGATACTCCCATTATTGCTCAGTCCCTGTCTTCAGCAGTAAGGGAAGAGTTCCAATTCTGATGGTACTAGTAACCATCTGATTGTATATCTGTCTCATCCCTTCCCCTGAGTGTTGAGCGTCGGTTAGACAGGTATCAATGAACAGATATATCATTCTTCCCACCCTTCCCACTAAACGGGGCCTCAGAACCCAATCAAGTAGAATGGATAATTCTATCCCTGACAGAAAATGCATTTTAACAAATAAAATAAAAACAGGTTATCTAACCTTATTTTGATAATGAAGTCAAGGAGTCAAAGATTCAAATGTCTATTGAAAACTGCAATTTATCTTATATTTGCAACATGGAGTGAATTAACTGTGTGTTTTAACATTGTATAATTATTTTTTTTTAGAAAAAAATTCTATGGGACTTTGCAAGAAGGATTCTGCTAAAATCTTGATTTTATTTAAGCACTACATTTAAATCAACTTTCAGTATTTTACTGTGCCTACATACTTTAAATCACTCAGTGGAAACATGGTGCACTAATTATATACATATTTATAAAGGTGCTCTTGAGCTAGCAGTATTGTCAAGCAAGAAAATAAGTGATGGTTTATGCAAATTTACCTGAATGCATTATTGAAATCCAATGTTGATAGGTGTACTGGCTCTAACACATGCACATTAACAATTATAACAATTAATATCAGTAGATAAGGAGTAACCAATGATGTATGGAGGCTAGTATATTTATCTGTTACTACTTCTTCCTAGACCTACCCAGTCTAAAATGCGTACCAGGTAATGTCTTTAGAAGTAAAGTCAGCTGGAGTGATGTTGACACCACTCACTGAGAGCTGACTTGTCTATCGAAAAATATACTCTAGTATCATATTACCCATGCGCCACTGCCGTGAAAAGACTTTTACTTTAACTTTACTAACTTCTTCTTCTAGCTCATCCCTCTTGTTTAGTGGGATGCTGTTCATGCAGAGATCAGTCTGCTGTGTTTGACTCTAGCATTTGTGTACAGTGTATGTTCATTAGATACACTGCATTCAAGGCAATAGGCTCTCCAGTGTGCACTTTTTAATTTCAAAAACAATTTGCCAGGACAGAGCTGATGGCAATTTCCATCCAGACGGGCTTTTTTTAAAAACATGTAAATTACAGAAAAGCCTTTTGGTTTTTTACCCACATCTTAAGAAGGCTAGTTATCTTATTTCATAATCAAAGACAAGGGGGACGCACAATACGATTAGATACTGCTGGTTCTTCTATAAATGTTCAAACATGTTGGGGTTTCAAACTCCCAATAACCAGTATTCAAAAACGATCAATTTTTGTGTGATAGGAAGTGTAGCAGAAAAAGAAAAGAAAAAAAAAAAACACACACACACACAAACACACATACATACACACTACACATTAAAATAAAAATGCATACAAACACATAAACAGTAAAAGAATACACAAGCATACTGAGGTCTTGGGTCACCTTCTTTGTTATCTGGTGGAGTGGGTGGAGGATGTGAGCATACGCAACCATCATATCCCCCATAAGCTCGCTGGCAGATAACTATGTCACCAGTATTTGGGTCTGTCTCCTGTGATTGCATAAACACTGCAAGAGTTCTTTTTAGAGCTACTTGGTGGCAAGCAATGCTAAGCTATTTTATATGGCGCACAAAATCTAGTCACAATTATAACCTAAAGCTCCCCTTTGGGGATGTTGGTCGAATGTAACAGTTTTTCCATAAAGCAAGCCAAGTCAAGGGGGGGTGTAAAAAGGTAAAGGTAAGGTGGGACGATCAATTTCACTGCACTGGGATTTATCCCACATGGCTCAGTCTCTCTCTCCTTAGAACAGCTAGCTGCCTGCCGAGAGTGCCACACAGAGCACGACCTCTATAGCTCCGGCGATGATCCTTAGTAAAAATTGCATCCGGGAACTAAACTGTGCCGCCACGAAATGAACCCACGACCTTCAGAGCGCAAGGCAAACGGCTCGGAGGGGATGTAAGGAAGAGGACTGGTCACCTCACATCATTAAGTCAAGGTCTAAAACATGTTAAGACCTACATTTCATACGCATTGACCTCTGTCATAGGACTATTTTTTTCTTCTTCTTCTTTTTATTCTTCTACTTTTTCTTCTTCATCATCTGCTTTCACCATTACAAGGGTGGCTGGCATATTGTGCTGTGGTTTACAGCAACATGTGATATCTGCATCTTTCCGCCGAACACCAAATTGAATTTCACCAAACTCCTAATTAGTCATATTTTATGAATTGCCCGTAGAAGTAAAGTGGGCTATTCCTTATTTCCCTCCAAACCTGGAACCTGCAAGCCTGAATGGGGAATTGGACTATTACCCCTTTCAGACATACACACAACAAAACAAGAAATAGTTACAAAATATTATGAGACTAAAACATTTAAAATAGCCAAAAAACCATATGCTTGAAGCTTGATGTCAGCATATTAAATGATCACTATTAATTATATAGGATACATTAACACGGTACTTGAATTCTTGTCAAATATTTATTAATGTGTCTGCATGATGAGCTAAAGCGACAGCCGTTGTAATATGTTTCAGTGTGTCTAAATTAACACTAAAAGGCCTCTTTCACACAGCTCTATATCCACATGCATGGGGTCTTTAGACGGGGATTAACTAAGCTTATCTCAGTTAACAGTGAGTAGTGTAATTGAGGTGGCTGTTAACAAATTGCAGAGGGTCTTTAGAAGTGGATTGACTGCGCTTATCTAAATTAAAAACATAGGGTTTCCTTGACACAACCTGCATCATTTCTAGGATGATTGACAAAGAAAACTGGGTCTTCACTGTGGCTGTTGAAAAATACAGTGGTACTAAACAAGAGGGTAGCCAATGGACAAGATGGCGGCCACTGAACAGGGAGTAACAAATGGTGGTTGTTGAACAAATGGTGTCTGTTGAACAAATGGTGGCTGTTGAACAAATGGTGGCTGTTGAACAAATGGTGGCTGTTAACAAATGGTGGCTGCTGAACAAATAGTGGCTGCTGAACAAATGGTGGCTATTGAACAATGACAAATGGTGGCTGTTGAACAAATGTTGGCTATTGAATAAATGTTGGCTGTTGAACAAATGGTGGCTGTTGAACAAATGGTGGCTGTTGAACAAATGGTGGCTGTTGAACAAATGGTGGCTGTTGAACAAATGATGGCTGTTGAACAAATGGTGGCTGCTGAACAAATAGTGGCTGCTGAACAAATGGTGGCTATTGAAGGATGACAAATGGTGGCTGTTGAACAAATGTTGGCTATTGAATAAATGGTGGCTGTTGAACAACAGTGTGACTGTTGAACAAAGGGTGGTTGTTAAATGAAGGGTAGCTATTGAATAACAAGGTGGCCACTGAACAAATGATAGCCACTGAACAAGACTTAGTAAAGCAAACCTTTTGGCCAAAAAAGAACAAGAGTGAAAAATAAACTCTACATACCACTGAATGAACTAAAAATAACAGTGAAATTTACATGAGAGATTACATTGCTAATTTAGACATCAAATTTTAGGCGAACAAAAGAACAAGAACAAATAGTAGCTGTTGAACAAAGGAAAGGGTGGCTGTTGAAAAAAAAATGATGGTGGTTGAACAACAGGCAATCACTGAACAACAGACTGGCCAATGAAGAGACTGGCCACTGACCAAAATGGTGGCTGTTGAACAATACGGTGATGATTAAACAACAGGATGGCTTTTGAAAAACAAGGTAATGATTGAAGATAAGGGTGGTGGTTGAACAACATAACAGTCATATTCAGCAATATATGGCGTCTGAAAAACAGGGTGATGACTGAATAATAGCCGAGTTTTTTAAGAACAACAATGTGGACGTCTGCTGTTTAGGCATTTCGAACGCGCTTTGGCTGTTACCAAGTTCTTCCCTTTGCTGAATGGCTTTAACAAAGTACAACAAATACACTTAAATATGCATGCCTCTCTCCTCAGAAGCCTGGCTGTTTCAAGTACAGCAGCATTTACTTGCCACTGAACAGAAACATAATCGTATGCAGGAAAACAGAATACACATTTTAGCTGATCAAGTATTTTTCACTTGAAAAAGCACTTTTATCGTTATTGTGCTAACAATAATTAGCATTTTTATCTGAATATTTAGAGCATGTTTTAACATGGACAAACTGGCAGGTGTTGATTAAACTATGCATTCTGAATATAATTAAATAAGCTGTGTAATGTGTGCTCTTTAAGTTCATGCATTTCTAGGTCTGGTGTAACACAGTAGAGAAAAAAATAAAGGTGATATGCATGCACATGCATACAATTTATCAAAGTATAGTCTAACACTGTTAAGATACTAATGAAGATTTTATGCATGCACATGTATATTAACTGACCAAGTACTGTGTAAGATTATACATACAGCTACATGTCTGTCCTTAAAGAGAAAAGATGTGATTTGTGGAGAGCATAGAGACTCCTATTAACTGTTGATGATTATTTAGAAAAAACATTAAATCTATCTTCTTCTTCTTCTGTGTTCACCCTAAAAAATGGCAGAGGACATGTTGTGTAGTGGTTTAAAGCTAGGCTGTGATATCTACACCTCTCTAAGCCTTAATTAGTCGCCTTTCACAAAACTGATTGTTAAGAAGCATTGGGTCTTTTCTTTTTCCCTAAAAAATGGGTCCCTGGACCCACTTGGTGGGAAATCTATTACCAAAGTAATAGAAATATAATAATGCCCCTTCATGCAAACGCTATTTTGTGTGTGATCATCCCTCATTTACAGCTACTTTGAACAATTAAACCATTCTGAATACTAAAAATAATCCTTAATATTTATGTTCAGTTTATCCCCATATGGGTTCCGGGGTCCGATTGTGGGGAAAACAAGAGACTCACTGCCCTCCCAGCAAGCATTTCAAACAAGTCTAATAACTGGTGGGGGAAGGGGGCTGGGGGAGCCTCCTTCAAAGTTGGAGTGCATCTGCCTGAGAAGCAAGAAACCAAAAATCTGCATACAAATAAATTAGATTTGTAAAATGGATGTGCACACAACACTCCAAGTTCTGGAACAATACTAAAGTCCAGAGGTGGATGAACAACCAGAACTTTCTATAAGAGTTTACAGCAGGCGAACGCAAAGAAGATATTCAGTTTATTTAGTTTGTAAAAAATGCACCACAGCCTGACAAACTGCCATACCATTAAAGTTAGTTGCGTATCCTTTACAGGACGTTGCAGAACCAACCCCAGCATCCCCTGGCTGTTGTGTGATTTCTCTAGACATATTTAAGACCAGTAGTTTGCCATTGCTTTCTGGACAGTCTGCCCCCTCATACTACTGTCGAAACCAACGCAAGGCACATGACCCGCAGCTGGGATCGAACATGGCACCCCGGCATGACGAAGCGTTCACATCGACTTAGCCACAGAGCCGACATACCGTTAAGACTGATGGGAAAAAAAACATCTGGCAATCAAACTCAGACTTTCTTTACCACACTAACATGTCTGTTTATTATTATCAAATCTACAGCATAATTTTGGAAGCCTTTCTAATGTATATTGTGTCTGATAATATGTTTTTTATTTACTTTCATAAGCAATGATATATTAATAATAAATAACAACAAATCAATGCAACTGGACTGTATTTCTTACTGGTACAATCTCTATTATGTCAGCTTTAACAGCAACATTTATAAGATACACAATATATATATATATATATATATATATATATATATATATATATATATATATATATATATATATATATATATATATATATATATATATATATATATATATATATATATATATATATATATATAATGAAGAAACATTATATGAGTTATCTGTACTAGCAGCTCTTTTAAGAAATGTATGTTTAAAATTAAGAAACATGATATGAGTTATCTATCTATACTAGCAGCTCTTATATGAAGTGTTTGTTTAAATGCTAGAGTTCACATGCTTTTGTGTATAAAGCTAATTTACTTAGCATTGTAGAGCTTCCTGTACAAGGTGTACAATTAGGTCAAAACAAGCAGACATCTGTTCTTAGGGAGGATAAGCAAAACTAAGGTTTGCGAGGAGAAAAAAAGAAAAAAAAGAAGAAAGAACCTTTGGAGATAAGGCAGGGATAAGATCTTGGTGTGGCCCACCGCCAACAACTGATAGAAGGCCCAGTTCTTGTTCATTAAGGCCTACAGATGTGGCTCCATGTAGGAACACCTGGAGACAAAACAATTACTGGCCAACATTACAAGTGTAAGTGTATGTGGTTGCACCAGGTATGGTTCTACAGTGGGATAGCTATAGAGAAAACTGTTAAAAGTTATAGTCAAGAAGATCAGCTTTATTGCATCAGTTTTTATGCCATTTGGCTCGGTCTATTTCCACAGAATAGTTATCTGCCTGTTAAGATCGTTAAACAAAGCACAAACTCGTCAGTTCTGGCAATGATTTTCAGGGACATTTGAGATGTGCTGTTTTGCCATAGGACATGTGACTGATGGACACCTGGGACTTATAAGCTGACTTTCTAGTGGCAGATAGTCATTTACTCACTGACTTACTTTCTACCCCCTAGGACATCACACAAGCGATAAACACCCAATGACACAATGTGCCACTATGAGGGTGAGGATCACCATGGAGAGGTCCCAGAAACCGCGTTCAGCCTTTAGGCCACATTTATGACCGGGCTATATTGCGGCCTCTGGCAAGAGCCAGAGTAGGGCTTCAAATAACGAAAAATTTCGTCCTAAAAAGGACGGGAAGTAATAAATTTAGTGTAGTCATTTACTTCAACACAGTATTGACAACGTTGGTGATTGAAAAGGATGTGTGGAGACAGGACTGTACCATAAGATATTGCCCGCAAGAAACATTGCTTATCTAAGTAGCAAGCAAATCTCTTGGTCTATGCTGAGTCTCAGCAGTTCCGTGGTTCTCCACCCCCCTCCTCCTCCCCTTCTCAACAGATGTTTTAACCATGAGTTCTCATCGTTCATGTTCCAAATAAGTTTTGATATAAGTTATCTCCCATGCCCTGGGGGTGGGGTGATGACAGCCAATGGATTTCTGGGCACTGCATCTCTGGGAGCTACCAATTTCAAGATCCCCTTCAATCTCTGTGAATAATCAATCATAATAATACAATCAGTGGCGTCCAGAGCCAACTGGCAGGCAAGGTGAGGTATGGAATATCTCCTTATACACAGCACAACAGCCTTAACCTGTTGCCGGAAACACCGCGTCACAATGGAGCTGCTCTAAGAATTATTCTCCACTCACACACCTGCTGGACTGACAGGCATACAGAATCATACTGGACCTTCATTCTTCGATGAATTTCTACACCTTTAACCCCTTCAATGATCAAAGAAAATGGATAATAAAACTCTGTTCCTCTTTGGTGCATGTAAAAAGTAGAATAGTCATGAGGTTTTTATCTGAAGCCTGATGTATGTGTATGTATGTGCATGTTTGTGTGTGTGCATGCACATGCAGCGATAGGTATGGTTTCAGGCTAGGATAAATGAAGACAAAACTACTGCCCACCATTTTATTTATGTGTGTTTGTTTAACATCTCGTACGGCTTTATTAGGCTGGGTGGGTTGGCGAGTGTGTGTTTGTGAGTTTAACATCTGGTATGGCTTTGTTCTAGAATAGCTGGAGACAAAATATTCATCAATATGCATGTGCTTGATTTTTTTTTAATTGGTGGGTGAATTTGTGTAGGGTGAATATGTGTAGGGTGGGTGTGTGTGTGTGTTTAACATCTGGTATGTCTTTATTCTAGAACAGCTGGAGACAAAACATTAGCCAATATTACATTTTGATGGGTGGGCGAATGTGTGTAGGGGGTGTGTGTGTGTGTGTGTGTGTGTGTGTGTGTGTGTGTGTGTGTATGTGTGCGTGCATTGTGAATTCTATATTTTCTATATCCTCTACATGTTGCTGTTGACACATAAGGCATTCACAAGTAATCTCCATTGCTGCCGGTTTGCTGCTTTTCTGCCCATGGTATCCCATGTCAGTTTACATTTCTTCATTTCCCATTCTCTTGTCCTTCTCTAGGTTTCCTTATGTCATCCACGTCTCCTTTTCCCATCTGCTGTCCACTGGAAAGCTGTTTTTGCCAGAGTGTCACAAGGCATTTTGCAAACATGTCAAAGCCATCACCATCGTCTCACTTTGATAACATTTGCCAGTGATGCACATTCTGTTTTCCTCCTCCGTTCTTCATTTGTTTGGCCAAAATATTCATAGAATTCTTCTTAAATATTTATTTTGAAGTTTCAAGTTTATGTGTAATTCCCACTGTCATTCTCCAACATTCACTGCTGTATTCCTAAAATGTTGCTCTTGTTTATTCTGAGTTTTGTCTTCAAACTAAATCCTTTGACTTCCATATATTGTTAAGAATGGCAAATGCTTGATTTGCTTTGTTTATTCTTGATGTTATATTCTTTTCAGAATCTGCATCTGCAGTGTGAATGCTGTTATGTTATCTAATATCAATATCGTTATTTTGCAGCTGAAAATAATATTACTACTAAAATCCATAAGATTTAAGAGAGAGACAAACAGACTGAGTCAGACAGACACAGAAAGGAGAAAAGAATAACGGGAGACACCCAGAATGACACAGAGAAACAAAGACTCAGAGATAGTGACAGAGAGAGATAAATAGAACAGAGGGAGAAAGACAGAGACAAAGAGTGAGTGAGTAGAAAGGAGAAGAAAAAGAAAGTGAAAGAAAGACATAGAGTGACAGAAAGAAACAGGAGTGGAAGAATGTTGGAAAGACAGACACAGAGAGACAGCTGAGACTGGGGAGATAGATGATGAAGGGGAGAGACAGAGGAAAAAATAAACAAAGAAACAAAAAAACCAGAGAAAGTGACACCTACAACAAACCAAAACCTTACACAGTTTACAACATGCAACAAACTAGAAAATACACAAAGTACACTTATCAATAATCAAAACACATCACAAGGGTGAAACTGTGGCAGCTAAAGTTTACATAACATAACCATTACAGAACAGCATGCCTAGCAAATACTGAGCCACAAAAACAAGCTTTTTTTTTTTTTATTAGTTCAACTCTGTAAACACATGAATGTTAGTGTGGAATGTTCAATTAATTGTCTCAACATTCCATCTTATTCTTTTGTGTTTACCATTAAAAGAACAGATGGCACACTGTGTTGTGATTCCAGCTAATCTCTAATTAGTCGCCTTTTGCAGACTGCCTGTTAACAGGCATTTGTTCTGCACACATACACCTACACACACACACACCCCACCCCCTTACCATGGCGCCCGGAGCACATACAGGGAAATATGTGATTTTAATATCATTTGGAAATGCCTTAAGATCAACTCAAATAGATTGCAGAATATGATAAAAAAACACTGTGCCTTAAATCAGTGATTCCCAAACTGTGCACTGCGGCACCCGGGGAAGCTGCGACCTCTTCACAGGGGCGCAATAAAATATTCGAAGATACATGAGTTTTATTTGTTTTGATCTCTTACATACAAATGGTCAGACTTTTACTTAGGTTAGTGCGCCGTAGAAAATTTTTTATTGAAAAAAAAAGGTGCTGCGACTAAGAAAAGTTTGGGAAACACTGTCTTAAATGATTTAACAGATGACGGTTAGCATCAAATCTCTTGGTGCTCCCTTCAGTCTGTCAGATGGCTGTTTCACAGACAACTATAAGCTACAGATCATGCACGACAACACTACTACTACTACACTTCTATAATCTAATAATTAAAACCAAGGTAAACAAACATTGATGAGAGAGACCAGAAGTGCTGGACTAGACTCCATCCATGACATCAAAGGGATTACAAAGGACAGAAGGGAAACGGAAGACTTCATTGTGAGCCCCATAGGACATCTAATGGCACGACATGATGATGACTATCTGCAACAGTGTTCCTCAACCCTCTTTACACCAATGGCCCATTGATGAAGAACACTGGTCTATAACACACCTACCTGCCAGGTGTTCAGTTGTTTTGATCTTACAATACCCTCTTTCCACCTGCCCTTTCCTGTCAAGGCAGTGATTTTTCAAACACTGACCTACATACACTCGAGAAAACCCAGCATAACATAGGCACTAGGAAATGTTTTGGAAAGTAAAGGTGACTGCTACAAATTGAATGCCTACTGGTCAATACAAATGGGAGCCAGTATCACTTCCAGGCATAAAGAGGTTCCTTTAATGCAGTGTTCTTCAACCCATGGGTCGCGGCCCAATGGTGAGCCACGGAAAAGCACATGTGGGCCGCCAGAAATGTCTGCCTAATCATGTAACAAGAACCCATCTCTCGAGTTATACAGCTATCAGATTGTGGGTAGTTTTTTTCCGACTTCCTATTTGTGTGAAGAGGCCTTCTCAGCCATGTCATTATAAAAATCAAATACAGAAATCGAATCAATTACAGTGCTTCATCTGTCAGAAACAACGCTCTAGCAGCCACCTGTGTCCAATTTTTTTTTAACCTTTTAGCTAGCGGTTCTCAACCTGTGGGTCGTGATCCCTTTTTGGGTCAAATATTCCTTTCACATGGTCGCCTAAGATTATCGGAAAACACATATTCATTGAAGTTATAAAGGAAAATAATTGTCTAGGGGTTACCACAACATGAGGGAACTGTGTTAAAGGATCACACCATTAGGAAGGTTGACAGCCACTGTTCTAAGCAACAGCAGATGTGACAGAAAATTAGCCGACAATTTTAAGTACATAACAGCCGATTTACCAAATAAACTGCCATCTGTATTTCTTTTTGTTTCTGTGTTTGTTTAGATATCAGTTGGGCCACAAAATAATTTTTCATGTTTTAGTGGGCCACCAGTGTAAAAAATGGTTGAGAAACACTGCTTTAGTGTCTTAAGTATCCATTAATGACCACCTGTGACGTGAGGAAACATAAATCTTTTATTTTTTTTAAAACTACTGATGGAATCAGGGATCTAGTTTGACAATAGCAGGAAAGATCAGAGGCATAGATGTCTGTGTTACTAAATGGTCCCTGGAACTTTAAGCATCTACGCATTCTGACATCTCAGACAGAGCCCATTTGGGCAAATCTCAAGAGCTGTGAGATTAGAGAATGCTTATAAATCTAGTCTGCTGTATTACATGTATCTAGAGGAAAGTATTTACTGTATGCGTGTCTGAAGAGGGGTGGATGGTATAAATCTTTAAACTGCTCAAGATTTATGGCTATGTAATAGGGAATTAGCTGCAATAACCTTCTGGCTTGTATGTTTAGGCAGAAACAGAGGAGAAAGGACAAGTATAGAGAAGTGTTATAATATTTAAACAACATTAAAAAGAAACTATTAGTGTAAACTTCCAACTCTGCAACAAAAACAGTTAATAATTAAAGAATTTACAAGCCAAAAGAATGAAAATGTATAATTACCTTGCTTATTATCTGCCTGACAAAATCCTTGTTAGCCATACTGGCAAGTTCTAGATGAATAGGAACAGATGCAGGCACTTGCTGAAGTAAAGAAACAACTTTGTCCAATCGTTGCTGGAAAAACTCAGGTGCCTGGCTATCCATAATCTGCAAACCTGGCAATAGAAAAGGAGAAGATTAATAACACTGCGATTAATACTCACTTTTACTGTCTAATCCACAGATAATGTGAGTAGAAAAGTGGTCCCAGTACTGTTTACTGCCAGAAAATGCCCTCCACTCAATGCACATCTTAAAAGCTGTCTTTCATAAAGCAAGTGACAAAGATATATTACATACAATACTCTTTGTCTTGTTATATGCTGTTTAAGTTAGGCTATAAGTTAGTTGCGTATACTTTACAGGACGTTGCAGAACCAACCACAGCACTTTGTTTTTCTAGGCAAATTAACGTTCAGTAGTTTGCCATTGCTTTCTGGGCGGTTGGCTCTTGGGAACCACTGTCGAAACCAGCACAAGACAAACCACAGCAGGGATCGAACCCGGCACCCCGGCATAACGAAGAATGTTCGCAATGCCTAAGCCACAGACGCCGATCAGTTAGGCTATTACTACAGTATATTTGAGTTCTTTGATACATCTTCAATCTGTTTGTATCTGTGTTACTCATGGGAAGCACAGAATAGTAAAACTGCACCCAACCAAGCATGTTTTAAGTGCCCTGCCAACTGGTGTGGGCAATCATGCTTTGCAAGAACCTGTGATCTCCAACAGCATGTATCTGTTCATGCCATGACAAAAAAACTGTCCAGAATCTTCTTACCCTTGTCTTCCTCAATCTCTCTTTACACAAATCTTTCCAGTGGTAAAAACATATTCCAGTTTGCTTCTGTTCATAACATGACTGAAAATAATGACATTCTCCTTCTGATGTCTGTGATAAACTGATTTCAGGTCCTTGCCTCTTCAAAAACATCTGAATTACTAATTTTGGCTGCTCAAGAATTGTAAGCATTATTCTGTAAAATTACATCTCTGAGCCATGAAGAAATTGTTTTCATCAACTCCTTAATCCCATCAACTTCGTAAGAATCACAACATCAAACAATAAAATACAATCAACAACAGGGATACATACTAACCTGAGAGAATAATCAGATCTGGTTGAAAAATTGAAAGACTTTCAAAAAATGGCTCCAACATGATAATTTTAGCATTAGACTCGTCATGGCTGGTAATGAATCGATTGGCTACAGGAGCCGCTGAGGTGCCCCACTTTTCCCCAACTTTGTATTCCATGATGAGATGAACTTCATCTTGAGGGATGCGACAAGATACAGGGATCTTCACTGTTGTGGGCATCATGTTTTCTAACTGTGGTCCTACTGGTCCAACAAAGTGGATCTGGGAAAACAAGAGCATATGAGGTGGTTTAGAGCATTGCAGCTGTTTTCTTGTTACAGTCTCTATTACTCAGAATTGGCTTCACTAGCCTCGGTGCAGAACAACAGAAGCTCGGTCTCTGGCAACAAATTTCACTGCTACTTTCACTCTGAACTGAGTGGACATGGTGTGGGCAAATAAACGTCCTATCTCCACTAGCAGACGTCAGAGTGTATGTTTGAAGGTTCCTGTAGTGTATTGGTTGAAAACACACTGGATTCTTCCTCTCGTAAATTTATTCCTTAACTTCTTTGTGAGTCTCAGACAACTGGTTTTAAAACAAGAAAGTAAAGAAATATGGAACATAATAGAGATTACGTACATTAACAGTATACAGAACCTAACTTACACTGATCCAAGTTATGACTATAACAAATTATTGTTGGCATTTTACAAAAAAATGACACATAAATTAGATATAATAAATCCATTGGAACTGAATTACTGCAGCAAGATTACCAAGAATAGAGAGAAATTCAAATTGCTTCCATAACAACAAATAACAGATTTCACTTGACACCACAACTAAGAAACATATAAAGAAAACTCTCTAACCATTCTCATATATTCAAGAAAGTACTACACATATTTCACATTATTTGTTTGTCATAGCAACCACCCAAGCAAAATCAGCCTCCTGTGGTTTGATCCCTGTGTATTCTTCTCCTTCGTGGCATTCACAAACTGTAAACTCAGGCGGAAAATCCTGGTTGTTCGTTAATTTCTGGACTGCAGTCCTGTTCCAGAACTTGAGTGCCGCATGCAAATCCATTTTACAGATCTGACTCATTTCTGTGCAGACTACTTGTTTCTTGCCTCAGGCAAATGCACTCCGACTTAAAAGGAAGCTACCAATTTGTCGACTCTTACGACATGCTTTAGGGTGTGCAGTGGGTTTATTATTGTTTTCCCTATAATAGGGCACCAGAACTCACACGGGAAATTCCTGTGTATTATTTTCTTTTCTACAAATCAATAGAACCGGTGGCTAAATATTTAGTTCCATTGGTGTAAAATATATGCTAAATCCAGGCTTCTTTGATATTCAAAAGAATTCTTGAATATCTTGCAATCTAGAAATGTTCTCAATATTTAGTCCTTAACAGTTTTTGATACTGCAAAAAAACATTGTCAGTTTTCACCTCATTATCCATATTAAAAAACGGTACATCGGAACTGGAACAGCGCTGGCTGCTGAATTTGAGAGCACTTATGGGAATGTCCCAACTGATGTGATTTCAGTTCTCAACCCAACTCAACTCAATTCTACCCCACAGTTATATTGTTTAACTCTTAACTCTTAAAACCCTAAAGACTGTTTCTCTAAAGTACACATGCTATTAGAACTGTTGAATCAACAACTAAGTGGGACTAAAAAAAAAAAAGAGTTTATTCTCTAATAATAACTATACCTGATCCTAAATACCCTAAGTTCGGATACTGACTTCTGTAAACAGGACAGACACAAACATTAAAACAATACAGCTGGAAACACTGAAACTTACTTCCAAACCAGGAAATAAACTTGCAGCTTTCTTGGCCATTAGTGCAGCGTTTCCACCTACAAAATGCTGTAGGAGATATGTTTAAGTAAGAGAGATACTTAGGACTGTGTGAGTAATTAAAATAATATCCCGGAGCTGATATTCTGCAGTGACATGCGCTTCATGCCCGTTGGATGATCAAAGGTATGAAGTGGTTGCGATGAGCTACCACTAAATTATTGTAATGAACTACCACTAAATTATGGTGATGAACCATTATTAAATTACTGTGATGAATCACCATTTCTAAATTATGTTGATTAATCACCATTAAATTATGATGATGAACCACCAACTTATGGTGATAAATGACTACTAAATTATGGTGAACACCACAAAATTATGGTGAACCACTATTAAATTATGATGAGATACTACGAAGTTATGCAGATTAGCCATGACAAATGAATACCACTGCTACTGCTGATGAATACCAGTATGTAAAGGTGATGAACCCTTAAAATGGTGAACCACAACTCAACTGTAGGGATGAATACCACTAAATTATGATTAGCCACTACTTAATTATGGTGATAATATGACATAATTATTATAATTATGGTGATAACACCACAAAATTATGGCAATGATTACTCTAAATTACAATGATGAACCACCATTAAATTAAAATGATGAATCACCACTAAACATGATGAATCACCACTAAATATGATGATCAATCCCACTAAATTACGATGATGAATCACCACTAAATTACGATGATGAACCATCATAAAATTATGGTGATGAATCACTAAATTATGATGATGAATCACCACTAAATATGATGAATCACCACTAAATATGATGAATCACCACTAAATATGATGAAACACCACTAAATATGATGAATCACCACTAAATATAATGATGAATTACCACTAAATATGATGAAACACCACTAAATTATAATGATGAATCACCACTAAATTATAATGATGAATCACCACTGAATTCTGATAATGAATCACTACTAAATTATGGTGATGAACTACCACTAAATTATGGTAATGAATTACCACTAAATGATGAACTGCCACTAAATAATTGTGATGAACCACTGCTAGATTATGGTGATGAACCACAACTAAACTATAACATTGACTCACTCTTAATTATAATTATGAATCACAACTAAATTATAATGACAAACCACTAAGTTGCGATGAACCACCACCAACTGATAATGTTGGATCATCACTTAAATGAACATCCCTTACATGATGTCACCAACGAACCCCAGCATTTGTTGATTGGACGGTTCACCTGGTAATTATGTTTAGTAGTTTGCCCTTTCTTTTATGAATGTTTTGACACTCGTATGACTTTTTCCACACCTTCAGGCATATTGGGCATATAGGGTTAGACATATCTTATAGACCTATTGACACTCAGTGGGTGATGTGGTCAACACCTCATCGAATGCCTTTACTTTCCAGGACATGTAGCTGGTACCCACTCAAGGCTGGATTAACCTGGGAGTCAAGATCATTTTTGAACAAAGTCTAGCTCCATCAGGACCTGAACTAATGAACTTTTGACCCACAAGCAAGTGTCTAGCCACTACACCATGGTGCATCCCAAAACTAAGCAGTATTTACTACATAATTTTTGAATATAGTTATTAGAAGCACCATCCAGCTATATTACCTCAACTTTATTTAAAGTCTGTGCTGCTTGAATGATCTTCTTGTACACTGGTTCATCTGTGAAGGAGCGTTCTGCAGCACTTCCCTTGGTAAAGAAATAAGCAAATGTTTCCTGCAGTTCGCTGAGATTATTGAGAACATCATGGTTCTTCTTATTACCAGGTGATACACTCAAGGTCTTCAATAAATCCACCCCAGGTACAATAATGTCTAGGTTTGAGTTGACACTGTAGACACATGGAAATCAATCTCGTTAAATGCAAAACTATTAGCTGAAGCAGAAATAAATAAGCAAAACATGGTGAACCCTTAAAATAGCATTCATAAGCTACAAACATGCCTCAGTGTCTACTACTGGTTCCTTGCTTCTCACGAAGATGCATTTCAATTTCAAAGGAAATAATCCAAATTTGTTGCCTTTTACAACAAGTATGTTAGGGGGTAGTGTCTATTGACCCCCCCCCCCCCCCCTTTCCCTATAATGGAGCCCTGGAACCTACATAGGTTGTGAAAATGGCTCTTTACAAATGTTTCTTATTACCAAGGTCTATAAGAGAAACAAAGAATAGCAACACTGCAACCTTCAATGGATGATGTAAGAGGCAACTAAAAAGAATCGGTGTGAGACTGACTACTTCGGTGTGTAGAAGACCGGCTGCAAAGTCAAAACAGTCATAAGCAAGTCTACAAAGGGTCTGGTATGAGTTTATTGAGGGCTTATGCTTCACTGGGAAGAGAAAAGCAGAATGAATGCCCTTTCTACTCCAGTGGCACATCTAGCATATATTCTTCTTTTTCTTCACATTCACCAGTTGACCACAGAAAGATCTGGTCATGTGTCCACTTCTGGACTTCAGTCTTGTTCCAGAACTTGAGTTCAGTATGCTCATCCATTTTACAGATGGCTTATCTGTGAGCAGACTGCTGGTTCCTCGCCTCTCAGGCAGATGAACTCTCACTTCCACACACACACAAAACAATGCTAATTAGTGGACCTTTACAACATGCTTGTTAGAGGGCCAGTGTGTGACACCCGTTCCCCCCTTCCCTGAGATCCCAGAACCCACAAGGGAATATCAAGAATTTGATGCTAGATCATATTTTTATGTACCATTAGACATTCGGTGGGTGATGTAGCCAACATCACCAGGCCACCTTTACTTTCCAGGATATTACCTGCAGTATAAATGTCCTGCTATGTTTCAGACTAATTTACTAAAACTGTGCCATCTATTTAAACTTTTAAGCTGGACTCATATTTACTTTTATTTGGCTGTCTCTTCCTTAATGTGATTATTATTTTAAAGGTTTCCTTTTCAAAAAAGCTCTGAGAAATTTTAACTGCAATACATTATAACACTAACAGTAACAGTCAATAGGTAATTTAATGTTTGAGAAGCTCTGACTATCTGAAACTGCTCCAGCTGTAGTATGGGGCTATGTTAAAATAAGTTATGACTAAGCAGAAATAGTTATAAAAGTTATAAATATTTTTTTTTAACAATCAATCTTTGAGAACCTATAGTATTACTATTAGTAACTTCGAGATATTATTTAATATCTGGAGTAGTCAGTCCAACAGTAAATATTTAATATCAATTAGCCACTAATGAGTGGTTGAATTATGATTGAATAGTTTATTGCATAGTACTTTTATAACTAATTTTATATTCATGTTACTCTGTTACTGTTGGTTTGTTTGCAGCACTAACTCAAAACTCAAAACTTACCCCACTGCTAGCTTCTGGAACTGTTTCGATGGCGGTGCTATAAAACTGGTCCAAGACTGAATTATATTTTTTTCCAAACTATTATTATTTGCATTTTCTTTGCCTCCATATTCAGAATACTTGAAAATAAGAACTGATAGAGTGCCAAAGCAAAGCGCTAATGCTAGTGAAGATTTCTGGGGTGTAAACATTTTTGTCCGCAACCGCCAACGACAGCCAGATAGGCCAAGAATGAAGATGCTATTCTACTGACAGTTGACACTAAACACTGGCCCACTAATGGTGCACGGGTTTAGTTGCAGTGGTAGGCAGCAGCAGTAACATTCTGTTTACCGTTGTCACTGTGCCAGGTCGTGTGTTATCTCTTGATCAAGTTTTTAATAAACTTTATGCTTGTACAAGCTGTTGCAATTATTGCATAATCTACGAATAATGAATAACCCAGAGTAGCTAACATAGATAAATATCAAAATAAAGAAAACACACTATATATCCTAATTATAACACTACTGCTTCCACGTGGTACTTGAACGACAAGCTATAGTCATAATGACATTGTCAGAAAGAGCTATAGAAGTAAAGAATGATTTGTACTTTTGCTTCATAGACTATACAAAAGAATTTGACTGTGTGAAATATGAAGAAGTAATCAAACTGTTAGAAAAATTAAACACTGATGGAAAAAATCTACAAATAATAAAGAATATGTATCGGCAGCAAAAAGCAGCGGTAAGAATTAACAACTGTTAAGGTACATTTCAGAGCATAAAGAGGGGCGTACGACAAGATGTGTACTGTCACTTTATTTTTTTTTCACTATACATTTAATATATAACGAAATCTTTAATCGATGTATCCTGAATTGTGGTTGGCGGGCACAATATAAAAAATTTACGTTATGCTGATGACACAGTCTTGATAGCAACAAGTCAGAAAGAACTACGGGAAATGATAGACATTGTGGTAATAGAAAGTGGAAGAATGGGCCTCAGTTTAAATAATGGGAAGACAGAAGTAATGGTGGTATCAAAGAAAAGAATTATTCCTAAATGTGTAATAAAAGTCAATGGTGTTATTTTGGGACAAGTACAGAAATTTAAGTATCTGGCCACATCTATAACATCAGATGGAAGATGCACTACTGAGATTTAAAAAAAAAAAAACAGAATAGGACAGGCAAAAACTGCATTTTATAAAATGAAGAACATCTTATGCAATATATCTGTGTCATTGAGAGTTAGAAAAAGAATTCTTGCTTACTACATACATCCAGTTTTAACATATGGCTGTGAATCCTGGACAATCGGTAAGCAGGCCATACAATTTCTTGAGGCCTCAGAGATGTGATTTTACAGAAGAATGCTTAAAATACCTTGGATAGCCAAAAAGAGTAGCCAAGAGGTTTTGAAAGAGGCGGGAGCCCGAAGACAACTTATCACAGACATCAGAAGAAGACAGTCATCATTTTTCGGCGATGTTATGAGAAGAGGGAAAATGGAACATATTGTGACTGTTGAAAAGATCTGTGGAAGGAGGGATAGAGGAAAACAACTTGAGAAGATTCTGGACAGTCTTGTTGCATGGCATGAAGGCGTGTCAGCACACGGAACTGATACATGCTGCAGGAGATCGTAGATTGTGGAGAGGCATGATCGCCCACGCCAGTCGGCAAGGCACCTGATGATGGTGATAATATTCATAAGTTATATCAACATGTTTCGTTAATTCTCTCTCTTGATAGAATTACCATCTATTGTGATGTTCGGAACCTCGTCTCTAATAATTATATTATTTAATTAATATCACAATATGGCTGCCTTAGCTGGTTAATGTTAGAACCGGCTTCCTCACACCACTCACCTACCTTTTCTCCAGTGGTCTGTATTTCTGAGCTAGATATTTCGTTTCTATTTCTCCCCTGTCTGCAAACTAAAACATTATCAGCAAAAGTCCAAATTCTCCCCGCACTCTTGCCACTGTTGCCCTATTCCGCTTGTGTACACATTGACAAGCACTGAGGGAACGACCAAACCCAGTGGGAGGCCAGGTGCGATACTAAAAGGGTTCAGAGCTCCACAAATCTAAGCGAAAAGCAGTCTCAACTTGATACAGGTCCAATACAGTTCAGATGACGATTTAAGGAACAGGCAACCATATCGATAAGTATATACAGTAAAAGGTCATACTTAACCCTTGTTTTATGTATCTTTTAGATCCAGTGCCGCTACCACTGTATGATGTGTATTCTGAAACCTCTGTTGTAGATCATATGATATCGTTGAATAAATGCACATACTAAAAAAAAAAAATACAGGAACATAATATCAGTTGTCATTGTGAGATTGTTTTACATCTCTGTCACACACATATTGACAACAAGGTCCTGAAATCCCATGTTATAATTGTGGAAGACTTTTCTTAACGAGGGTGGGAGGTAGTCGAAGAAGAGGAGAGCAAAGAAAAACCTGGAAGGACAATTCTGAGAAATGGGCAGGACTAAGTAATACACTTATTCATCAAGCGGAAGACAGAGAAAGATGGCGGGTTTTATGTGCTGTGCATCCATCGATACATCTCCATGACCCTAACGGGTCAAGGGTTATGTTATGCTCCAAGTAGACAACTGAATGTCAGAATCAAAATCATATTCATTATTTTTTACCGGGGAAGATAAAAGTCAAGGATTTTTCCCCCGCCATTGACGTATCGGGCATATGATGCTAAACTCTTATTTGTTTAATACAGGCCGGCATTCGGTGAGTCATGCAGTCAACAAAACTCTTGGTCGCCTTTTTTTTCCTATGAAATGACTTGGTGCGCATATTAGGTTTTTATTGGGGGTGCCTAGTTGACCATGTATCTTAGTGCACTTGTATTCACGGCGAGGCGTCTGGAGGTGACAGGTTCAATTCCCGGCACGGTAACTATAGCTTTCGATTTTTATGTTGTCTAGTGTGTTCTTCTATCTTTCTACTTCTTTCTATGAGTGCCGTTCACAATACTTTCTGTTACTTGATTAATTTATAATATTTAACGGCCTCAAATGGTTCCCCCCTCTGTTTATTTATAGGAATGGCATATTAGGTTGTATCGATTTGGGAAGCAACATCTGTTGTTGTTTTTTTAAATCACCCCATGTTGAGGTTTCTCTGTTCGCCTGTTCTTGGAATGTATTCAAAATAGCACTATCTTCACTGCCTTATGACTGTTGATACTTGTGGTTGCCTAGATATTTCTCTTATTTCTTCGCTCATCTTGAACTCTTCCCATTTGATGCACATAATTTTTTTTTCAGAAATTTGTTTTCGAATGTTGCACACGAAAACAATGTATTGATACCGATCCCTCCCCATAGATCATGCAAAGTGAAACCCGCAACAGTGTGGAAGCTCGACCCCTTGGCTACGAGCTTGTTTGGTGGTTCGAACGTCTTGGGCTCGATTTCGGATAGAGGTGGATTTAATCAAATGACCTTGCCTCATTGGCTTAGCCAAACTAAAATGGTTAATAAAAGGATAGCATGATGTGGACCAGATCTTTCATTGAGTGCTGGTTTTTTTTTTTTTAAACTGGCATTGTACGCCTTATGCACCATTGACATACAATATGTTCTTTATCTACTGATATCTTCTTTCTTCATTTCTTTACTTAGTGTTCTACCTTTCAGCGTCAGATTTTGAAGAATCATCTGGAGCGAGTCTCCGCGTGTGCTGTCTGTGTCCTGACATTCATGGCCTTAGATATTCCATTTCTCCATTGCTTGTGTGGTCGGCTTCTGGTTCTGCTGCCGCCGTTGTATCCAGTGTCGGTCTCAGTAGTTATCATCATCATTTAAAAAAAGGAAAAGTCAAGGACCCTTTTCCACGCCATCAGACGTATGGGGCATATAGGGCTAGATCTATATTTCTATCGGCACAAGATGGGTGATGTGGTCAGCATCACGCCGGCCGCCTTTACTTTCCCGGGACTGCACCCGGTACCCACTCAAGGCTGGGTCGACCTGGGAGCCAATTTCATTTTTGAAAAAAGTCCGGCTGCGCCAGGGAGCGAACCCATGACCTTCCGATCCGCGACGAGCGTCTAGCAGCTCGGCCACAGCGACTCCCATCATCACCATTGGCCCGTATATAACACATAGTCCTCCATTGCGTTCTATCATATGCAAACTCTGACATCTTCGACAGAATCCAGTTTAGCACCTTTGGCCTGCTTTACGACGCCTATTTTAGGGTTTCGTTTGGCCGTCCTTGCCCCATCAGTCCCTTTATTTCTCATTTTAGTGCCTATTTTGTGATTCTCTGTTAGTTTTTTTCCTCAGGAAGTGTCCGTCATCTTCTTTGTCTTATAACATTTGTTACCAGTGTTTGTACAGATACCTCTCTTATTTCTTCGCCCACTTGCATTTCTATCGTGTTAGATTTAGGGGGTGTCCTTGGTGAAGTGGCCAAGCCGTTTGCCTAGCGCTCTGAGGGTCGTGGGTTCGTTTCAAGGTGGCGTCGTTAGTGCTACGGTATTCGTGCTTCGTCTGACACTCTCAGTATACGGCTAGCAGATCTGCGAAGAGAGACCGAGCCATAACTGGATAAAACCTGGTACGATAAAGCCGATCCTCTCTAGACTTTTATAACCTCGGATATTTGTTTTCAGAAGCGGGAAAAACAGAAGAGACATGGGCGTCACCAACGAAGAAACTAAGAAACAGTGGTAGGCACAATACCGGTAAATAGTTTCATAGACCATCAAAATATAAAATGGTTTGCACATCTGGTGAAACATAATCAGCCAACAGCTAGAGCGTACCACATGAGGACAACAGGTTACACGTCAAGAGGCTGATCATGAATGAGATGGGGGTGGGGGCGGGGGGGGGGGCTGTAAAATAAACATTACAGAAAGACAGCATTAATTTAACACAAGCCAAGCAACTGGCAAAAAACAGTAAACTACAACGCTTTACTTTACAGCATAAGCAGTAAAACAAAGGAAGCAAGAAGAAGTGCGCTATCAGTGAAGACGCTGTCGGTGAGATTAGCTCCTGCCACTATGCACTGATAACATAGGCGCCGTAACCTGGGAGCTCAGGTCCTCTGAGTTTCTTTCCACCCCTCCCTCCGAAAAAGAACACAACTTTTTAGACGGCTCAGCCTTCCCCATCCCCTCCCCCTCTCCATTCAGTAATAATTATAGCAAGCTCTGTTTAATTGACACTTTCAAAGATCACTTCAGCGACCACATTTGACTTGTAAAAAAGACGTATTGGGTATATAGGGCTAGACCTATATTTTATGAACCAAACGGCACTTGGGTGGGTGATATGATCGGTGATCAGCATCATGCCGGCCACCTTTACTTCCCAGGACTGTATCTGGTACCCACTCAAGACTGTGTCGACCTGTGAGCCAAGGACATACACATGACTTGAACATTCCTTAATTACTGGAATAATTGTCCCGCCAGGCTTAAGGTTTGAGGTTTGAACAACGGATCAACATCAAGGCACACGGGTAGTAACCCACAAATGCTCCGTTCTTTTTCTAGCTCAAGTGTGAGTCCGAAGAAGCTCAGCACAGTGCACAGCTCTGTAGCACCGGCGAGGATCCTGAAATACTTCGGGTAGATTTTTAAATCCACATTCTCCCCGGTTAGCGCTCTTTAGGCTACTCTTTTAGAATTCTAACTGCCAAGAGATGTTATTACATCCGTGACAATGCACACAGCCGTCCGATCTCACTAGTAGAGACCAGGGAGAATTACTAAAAGTCTAAGTCCACGTGAAAAAAAATCCCAGCACTTACCAGTAATTGAACCCGGAACCTCTAGCACTCGAGGCCGACCATGTCTCGAGACCATGTTGACCCCCCCCCCCCCTTCCCCCACCCAATTGTCCCGCTGTCGCCTTATCTTAAAATAATAACAATCAGCAAGACAGTCTAGAAACAATAGTAGTTTACGAGAAAAAGGGTGTCTGGGGTGATCTGAGAAAAACAAATGTGGGAATTAGTTCACCTAAAAGATAGAACCTGAGGGCGGAGATCACTCTAGACGACCCCCCCCCCCCCCCCCTCTCTTCCCCCCCCCCTACACGCGCGCGCGCTTACACATGTTATTAAAGGAGAGCCCCAGTAATAATATGAAATAAAAAATACTTTAAGAGATCA
>CAJHNH020006168.1:240000-250000 GCA_905116865.2 Candidula unifasciata | reverse complement strand
GCTTACAAATTCAACAGAAACGTGACCCCTAAGCCCCCGCCAGAAACTTCTGCACGCTTGATTTGTTACCGGGTTTCTTCCAAAACAACCGGGAATATTCTCTGTCCGCCATCCCACACAATCACCTGAGACTGGGATCTTATTGTTATTTTAATCTTTCGTTTTATCAGGCTGATTAAAGGGGAGGGGGAAGGGGTGAATGAAGAAAGTAATAGTAGTAGTAGTAGTAGTAGTAGTAGTAGTAGTAGTAGTAGTAGTAGTAGTAGTAATAGTAGTAGTAGTAGTAGTAGTAGTAGTAGTAGTAGTAGTAGTAGTAGTAGTAGTAGTAGTAGTAGTAGTAGTAGTAGTGTAGTAGTAGTAGTAGTTGTTGTTGTAGTAGTGGTAGTAGTAGTAGTAGTAGTAGTAGTAGTAGTAGTAGTAGTAGTAGTAGTAGTAGTAGTAGTAGTAGTAGTAGTAGTAGTAGTAGTAGTAGTAGTAGTAGTAGTAGCATAGTAGTAGAAGTACTAATAGTAGCAGAAGCAGCAGTAGTAGTAGATGCTGTTGTTGTTGTTATTATAGCAGCAGTGGTAGTATTGATTGTAGCAGTGGTGGTAAAAAGGAAGAAGATGATGAAGACAAGAAGTGGCTGTTGAGCAGGAAGAAAAGGAGGAGGAGGAGTAGGGAAGAAGGAAGAAGATGAGAGGAGGAGGAGGAGAAGAAGGGGGAGGAGAAGAAGAGCAGGGGGATTTTTTTACAAAATATGTATGTAGTTCTTCTTGAGGTAAACAACGTTACGCTGCACATGTAATTCCAGAGAAATGTGACTAAAAAGCTCAACAAAATAGGGAAGCCGAAAAACGTACACTAAACAACACAAATAACGTTTCGGCCGGCAGCCTTTGTCAAACATGAAGTGAACTCCACAAATGTAGCAAAAAGGAGTAGGGTATTCCAGTAAATTTACTTCTTAGTACTATGACATCATACTTTCAGCGCTAGTGTAATAGACACTTTATGGTAAGTAAAGGCACCTAGTTTAGACCAGTGGTGAGTATTGGCACCTTTTCTATACCAGTCCTGTGTGTATGAAAATGTTAAGTAAAATAAACGATGAGTTTCGTGGCATATGTGTATTTACATATGGTGCTAGAGTCATAATTGAAATATTTTGGTCACTTGAAACGTCATGGAAGTCTAGAGAGAACAATAATGGAGGGGTATATGCCTGGGAAGAGAGGAAGAGGAAGGCCAAGGAGAAGATAGGTGCAGGATGTGGCAGATGATCTCCAGATGGGTGTATCAGACGCAGGACATCTTGCTCAGGATAGGAAGGTTTTCCGGAGGGTTGTTATGGCAGCGAGGTTCCGCGAGGGACATGCTACTGAATGAATGAATGCTAGAGTCATATTTTTATTGACCAACCAGCTCTTGGTAATTTTCTTGCCACCCATTTGAGGCTAGGGTGAATGCCAGAAACTAAAGTGTTTACAGGTACCCTTTACCAGTTTTAACACTCAATGGGTTTTCGCGGTTCTGTTTCGAGCAAGAACTGTAAAAGAAGACGGCAATTTTTTTAGTATAACAGAATATTATAAGTAAAAATGAATTGAATTTCAAAATGGTTTGACGCCCCGCTGAAACTTACTTGCGCCGCCCTCAGGTTAAAAACCACTGGTCTAAAACTATCCGATGCGGACAAGGAACTTTTACCGGGTTTTTTTCCAACTCACTAGAAAGGGGTTTTGTTTTTTAATATTGATCTGAGCTCACAAAACGACCCGCGGTTATTAGGTACCAGAAATTGTTTGAGAAGTAAAAATATGTCGGTATAGGATTTAATACATTACCTATCGAGCGAGTACCTGGTTCATTGTAACAAAGTTACAGTAAACGAGCCAGTGCACTTGTATACCACCTGACACCGTTATAAAGATATCAAAACATAAGTATGAGTGAGCTCCAAGACACAGCAAATTCATACCAACACTATGATACCAGTGCCAGACTGTTGAACATTAGTAAAGGCTAACAACCTATGTAAAATTAAAATCTGTGAAATTATATGGCTGAGAAAAAACCGCCAACGTTACCACACGAAACAAAGTTAAAAATAATATTATCAGACAGGCTGTAGGAACACCATTGAGAAACTGAAGATAAAATGGTTTGGCCATTAAGTAAGACTGCAGCCAGAACAGCTACCACCGCAGGCGCTGTTCATAAACATATCTGAAGTGAAAGCAAGAGGCCGCAAACTGCTCCCCACCCCCACAACACACACACAACGCTTAACTGCAGAAGTGGAAATTGATGACCATTAATATGATGATGATGATTATAACAGAAAGTCGCAATCATTGACTTCAATGGACCTGGTGTATCCCGTATACCACGATCTCTCTCTCTCTCTCTCTCTCTCTCTCTCTCTCTCTCTCTCTCTCTCTCTCTCTCTCTCTCTCTCTCTCTCTCTCTGCATAACGCCTAACTTTCTGCAGAGTAGCACAAAGCACAAAATCCCTTTCTTCAACGACCATCCCCAGAAAACTGCACCAGTGAACAGAAAGGTGCGTCCGCCCCTGCAACCTTCAGAGCGCTAGGCAAGCGGCTTGGCCATTTTGGCATTGAAACCGGCCAAAGTTCGTGAAGGAAATCTGCATTTATCCCCCTCTTCCTAAAATATATACATATATATATATATATATATATATATATATATATATATATATATATATATATATATATATATATATATATATATATATATATATATATATATATATATATATATATATACTTATACCAGATACCTTTTTCTCTCATTGATATTTCAATTGGGATTAGATAAAGACAAATAAACTGATAAGTCTCCCCCGAAGATGTTTACACCTTGCTGTTCTAGGGGTGGAGGTGTGGGGGGGGGGGGAGATTGTGTTTCTTAACTACCCTGAGAACTATGCCGGTGGTGGCGTAGTTACCAGCAGGGCCTTCCAAGCCGGAAAGGTCGAAAGGTAGAGAACAGACAAAGATAGACACCCTGGTCCTCCACGTTAGGGGTTTAAAGCGTGGGGCCAACTCCCCCACCTTCGTAAAACTTCATCACATCACGAAACAGTCTAACTCGATTACGGGTGGATTTGAAGGGACAACAAACCTGGAATAGGAGAGTGAGAAGCAACAACGAAATTCATAATCTCTATAAATCACTACTGATCAATGGCATCATGAGAGCTAATAGACTGAAATGGTTGGGGCATTTTGAAAACAATGTTAGATGACAGAGAAGTTAAAACTGTATACACAAGGGAGATGAATGGTCGTAGACCACCAGGCAGGCCAAGAAAACGATGGAGATCAAATATCCAGACAGACCTGCAAACACTTGATGTCACCAACTGGAATGAAAAGGCCAACCAGAGAGATAAATGGAGGCAGGTGATATCTGCAGCAACGAACCTCAAGGACTTGGAATGCTGAAGAAGAACAATATTATGAATTAATCAAGTAGCATAAAGTGTATTGATCGGCCCTTATAGAAAGAAGTAGAAAGATAGAAAAACACACCAGACAACATAAAAATCGAAAGCTATAGTTATCGTGCCGGGAATTGAACCTGTCACTTCCAGACGGCGTCTGCGCCCCGCCATGGATACAAGTGAACTAAGAATATGGTCAACTAGGCACCCCCAATAAAAGGGTGTCTTGTTAGCCATATCTATCGTTTATAGGAATGAAGAAGAGCAAGACACGGATCAATAGCAGCGATGTTCGCCATATGACCCGATACAAGATGATGATGGCGGTGGTGGTGATCGTGGTGGTGGTGGTGGCGGTGATCGTGGTGGTGATGGTGTTGGTAGTAATACAATTATTCGCTGCTGTCATGTGTTCGACGTACCTCACCTAGGAAAATCTCTAGAATTGGAATGTTAGAACTTTGTGCGATGTAGGAAGAGCAACGGAAGTATTAAAGTAAAGTAAAAAAAAGTAAAGGACCCTTTTCCACGCCTTTAGGCGTATAGGACATATAGGGCTAGATCTATATTTTATAGACCAATCGGCACAAGATGGGTGATGTGGTCAGCATCACACCGGCCGCCTTTACTTCCCGGTACTGCACCCGGTACCCGCTCAAGGCTGGGTCGACATGGCAGCCAAGGTCATTTTTGAGAAACAAAAGTCCGGCTCCGCCAGGGAGCGAACCCACGACCTTCCAAACCCCTGCACAGCGGAAATATTAAAAACTAAAACAAGAAAATAAATGAAGAAGGGAGCAAAAGAGTGAGGTTAAACAGATGGAGAGGACATGGAAAGAGCTGTATGCAATAGCGACAGATCGAACTACTTGGCGATAGTTGTAGGAGTGCCTATGCTCTTTTGGTAGTTCGAAGGGCAGAAAAGAAGGTGTCATGTCTTTAAAAAAAACACAAAATAAAAACGTCATTTAATTTTTCAGATATATTATTATTTTGAGTGGGGGTGGGGGGGGGGGGGTAGAGGTGCTTAAAAACAATTTGTTATTACATCGGAGCGAAGTCCTTAGAAGGACCTGCTACATGATGATGATGATGACGCCTACAACGACTATGATGATAATGTTCGCGACGTTGACAGTGCACATAACGATGATGATGATGATGTAACTGTTGGCTGCTTACTTAAAACACATTAAATTTACTGGCACTACTAACATGACTACTGATATTGTCTGACTGGACTACAAACATGACTACTGATATTGTTTGACTGGACTACAAAAAGTGAAACTTTAGGAAAACATACTATAATCAATCACCTGTGAAATTTTTTTCTAAACGCTGCGCCTGTGGTTATGGTAATCGTTTCCGTGATTGTTGTAAATATCCGACCAGACCACAAGCAGTGAAGAGCAGCGGAGATTTCCGTAAACCGAAGTTTATTTTAATCACAATCTGCTAAAACTTTCTTCTGTCATTATGGGGTATATGAATGGTTTTAACCAATAAAATAGACCCTGGCTCTGCAATAAATAAGACAAAATTCTGTAAAAGATCCCATATTTCGAATCGATCAACCTGTAGTATTCAGAAATTGTCACGATAATTTGCACAGAAGAACCTGCAACGATGCTTCACTTTTTTAATCTAGGTAATACAAGTCAGTTTATACGAAATCTGTGTGTTCCGTAGCATATGTCAGGACAATGCTGGCCATTTTTTCCTAGGCCAAAATGTGCCAGTACTGACCACAAAATATCTAAAAATTGCTCGGTAATAATCACAAAGTGTCTATTGCATAAGTAAGTAAAGAACACTTATCCACGCATTTAGGCGTATTGTAGGGAGGCTTTTAGAAGAAGAAGAAAAAAACAGTTACATTGGCTCCTAGGGTACCAGGTGAAGTACTGGAAAGTAAAGGCGACCGGCGTCATGCTGACCACAATACTCGTCAAGTACCGATTGGTTTACTTCTTCTTCTTCTTTCGTTCGCATGAAATAAATTGTCTATATCTGCAAAGCTGTCTCTAGTATGAATTTCACTGTCTTTTGTAATTCACTAAGCGGCCCGTAAAGTTTGACTTCCACAAGTGTCTCTTTTGGCCAAAGGTTTTGCCTGAAAGCGTTGAATCTGGGACAGTCTTGAAGGATGTGATCTGTTGTTTCAGGTGCCAGTCCACAAGTACACATGGCTGATTGGCCAATCTTAAATTTGTTGTACATGTGGGAGCGAAGTCGATTGTGCCCTGTTCTAAGGATAATGACTTGCTCTGGTCTGTCCAAAATATGGTAATCATCTTGTGCCAGTTTCGGTGGCATTCTGATTGATTTGATCATTCTCTTCTTCTGTTGATAAGAGACTGGTATGTCAGGTTGTTCTTCAGTTGCACCTTCCTTAGCTAGTTTATCAGCTTTTTCGTTTCCGGGAACTCCACAGTGGGAAGGTATCCACTGCATTACTAATTTACAGCGGTTGCCTAGTTCGGATAATAGTGTCTGTATGCTTGGTAACAGGGATTGGTTTACAAAATATAGGTCTATTGGAGAAGCGCTGAAAAAATGATGCCTAAAAAAGTTTCAGTACTGCGTCGGGGTCGGGGAGAGGGTGAACCTCCGTAGGATCAGTTTAAAAAAAAAAGTAAATGTTGCAGCATTTCTATAAGTTTTCTGATCTATCTACAGGTTCTGAACATCATACACATATTTTAATAATAATAATAATTATTTTTTTTTAAATATTCAAAAACCTTGAGTTAACCCTTTGTCTCAGTATTATGGAGATCACAACCTTTCGGCCTTGATTCCATGATAGATACCGCAAATCTGTGAGAAATGTGACTTTTCTGCCTACACCGGGGCTTGAACCCAGACCACAAGGAGTTCGTCACCCTGTCACCGCGCAGTCAGGTTTAGCTAACTGAGCTAGCGAGCCGGGCCAAACACATATAAACGACACAATTCTTGACTATTTAAGACCACGGTTTAAAAAAAAAAAATTTTTTACTGTACTAACAGACAAAAACCGATGTCTATTTTCTTTGTTAAACATCTGTATAGATATCGTTGAAAATAGACAACGCCATCAGTTCTTAGTTTGGTCTTTATTATGGAATATATGGGTACCAGAATTGACTCTCTGGGGTAAATGGATTAAAGTAGCAGGAAAGTAGCTGTAACTACAAAGTTAAGTACGGACAGCGGCACAGGCGGACAATTCTTATCAGCTGTCCGTACTTGTGGCAGAGCACTTATGATTTATAACCGTGTGCAATGACGCTGGTTCACATCTCCCGACTTTACCTCTTACCTTTATACACCTTCGTTGGACAGCACTGTTGTTTACGCTAACCTGCTATAGCTGTTGCGTATGCCCTAATTATTATAAATTAAGGGTAGCTGGAATTTGACTGTTACCCGGCAAGAAACTCTTGAAGTTTAGGGGGTCGGAAACAAATGTTTACATTCTACAAGTTCTGAAAATATAAAAGGGGAGGGGGGGGGGAATTTTTTTTCCTGCTCGCCTTTAAAATGCCGGTTGGCACCGTGTGTACTGATTTACAACTACGCTGAATGTCTGTGATTTTCGGTCCGACATATCCGATTTCTTTTCACAGTTTATCTAACGTTTTTTTTTTTTTTTTTGAGGCTATTGTCACTGCGAAATCTTCTGGAATTGAAAGAGTTAAATGTCATTAGTAGGCCGAAGTTCACTGTATGGGGACTATGTAGGTCAAAGTTCACATTTATTTAACTTAGAAGGTCAAAGCACGCATTATTGCGTTATATAGGTTAAAGTTCTCAATGTATAAGACATAATTTTCTCCAGCTAATATTAAAAAGGTACAGTTCCGGCTGTTGGTAAACAATTGGAATAAACAGCAAAGTTTTCGTAGAAAAACATCTCCTGTACTGAATAGATACCGCGTTTCTCAGAAAATGAGACGCACACACACAAAGCACCCTTCTTTTAAGGAAAAATTAAGATCGCCAGCAAGAGAAATGGATTTTGACAGTACGTTGGATAACACTATTAATGTAAGGAATTACAAAGAAAATGAATGCATAAAAAAATATAAATAAATAATATTATTGCCCTTAATTCTTGAATAAATGTTTATGTTGTACCTAATACTGCTACTGGCACCATTAGTATCGGAACTCTTTACTGGCTGCTGAAGATGGGGACGGAGCGCTTATGAGAATGCCCCGAGTGCTGTGATTCGGTTCTTGAATCGACTTAACTCAATGAAACCTAATAAATGTTAGTTTTCGTACATTAAAAATTATGACATCCCATTTAAATAAGCCCCAAAGAGTGTTTTGTAGTAAAATTAAACATAAGACCCCTTTGAGTTTTCGAAGAAACAAAGTAGTAGCCCCATTATGTATAATAACAGAGAAGAACTAAGTTGACCTCGCCACTTGATATTCAATGTGAGGACAAAGGAAATGCATTTACAGATTTTACAAAGCTCACTGTGTAAAATTAACACCTGTGAAAAGAAAACCCTGAGAAAAGATGCCAACTTAATCGACCTATACATAGTCAGAAACGATTATTATCAGACAGACAGTGCGAACAATAACATGCAGTTTAGTCACTGAGAAACAGAAGAACAAATGGTTTTGTCATTTAGTAAGAATGCAGCGAGAACAACTACCAACGCTAGCGCTATACGTGAAAAGATCTGAAGTAAAAGCAAGAGGCAGCCCTATAAGAAATGGAATGATTACATTAGAGAGCTGCTACATCGAAAAGGAATGACAACAGCCGTTGCTACCCATCATGTAGAGGATCGCAAACTGTTCCTCCCCACAACACTTAATGCAGAAGCGGAAATAGATGATGATGATGACTATGATGATGACAAGGTATCTCTTTTTACACGATAGGGAAAGGTGGGATTTCTGCCCTCGCCAAGCTATTAAACATAATTGGAACTATTTAATCCAAAAACTAAAGACGAGAAATGCGGAACTGTTCGCTGAGGTGGGCAGATATGTGTGAAATAAGAACACGAGTGCGACTGGGATGCCTGTTGTTACTTTTATCATGTTTACTAACTAGGCGCAAAATGATGAAGGCAACAGTCCCTATCAGAAACATATTTTTGTCAGCTCTAACAGAGAAGGCGGAAACATACAAACAGGCACACATACATACATACATACATACATACATACATACATACATACATACATACATACATACATACATACATACATACATACATACATACATACATACATACATACATACATACATACTTACATACATACATACATACATACATACATTCATACATTCATACATTCATACATCATACATACATACATACATACATACATACATACATACATACATACATACATACATACATACATACATACATACATACATACATACATACATACATACATACATACATACATACATACATACATACATACATACATACATACATACATACATACATACATACATACAGACATACATACATACATACATACATACATACATACATACATACATACATACATACATACATACATACATACATACATACATACATACATACATACATACATACATACATACATACATACATACATACATACATACATACATACATACATACATACATACATACATACATACATACATACATACATACATACATACATACATACATACATACATACATACATACATACATACATACATACATACATACATACATACATACAACATACATACATACATACATACATACATACATACATACATACATACATACATACATACATACATACATACATACATACATACATACATACAATACATACATACATACATACATACATACATACATACATACATACATACATACATACATACATACATACATACATACATACATACATACATACATACATACATACATACATACATACATACATACATACATACATACATACATACATACATACATACATACATACATACATACATACATACATGCATGCATACATACATACATACATACATACATACATACATACATACATACATACATACATACATACATACATAATATCTTATCGATGCGATGTTGAGTCTATCACAGTTTTAATTCAAAATTACTATGCAATTAAAATTTTACTCCAGTGCTGTTGTCATTGATGGTGGTTGGTGGCCAATCTGCTCCTGTTATTGAAGATCTGTGTATGCAAAATGCCACTTGGAAGATCAACGTTTGCAATTTTGTCAAGAATATTGCCAGATCCAACAACGCACTCGTACGCTTTCTGGTAAGTTGGTTACTGACCATTTTAGTCAACTGTAAAATGTCCAACACAGGCTCGTGTTTTTCACAGAATCGACAAAAAAACAGACTGAAGCGTCAGAGCCCCAACCACCTTGATAGAGAACTGTACAAACAGCACCGAGATCTGCTTGAAAGAAATGTAGCAGTGTGCGAAAAATTGGGCCAGAACCATGGACAAGCAAGCCAGAGAAGGCAAATGGCTAATCCTAAAGGTGCCAG
>CAJHNH020006168.1:225000-235000 GCA_905116865.2 Candidula unifasciata | reverse complement strand
TAGGCAGAAAAGCCACATTTCTCCCAGCTTTACAGTATTTATCATGGAATCAAGGCCGAGGGGTTGCGATATCCATAGTACCGAGCCAAAGGGTTAAGAACTCATGGTTTCTGGATACTTTAAAAAATTTAAAAATGATACTGATGTAAGGTACTTGTAAACAGAATAGGCTTGGTGTAGTGAAAATTAAAAATTAAATATTTTATGTTTTTGTGTAAATATTCAGATTGTTGTGAATATTCACATCACAATTCAAATAATTTCTCTGCCTTTTATTTTCAGTTCAGCATTGAAAGCTTCTATCGAGAGTTGGTGAAATACAATTTCACTCTTAGTGGTTTAGATTCTTCAATGAAAGCCTACAAAAATACACCTCAATTTTCAACTGAAAGCACAATTCCGCGAGCTAAAAAATTTGCCGACGCATACCTGAGAAAGATAGCAGTAACGATTTCAGATTTGAAGCAAACGATGATCAAAATGTCTGAACTGGTGAAACTTACAGACCCACTTGAAAGCTTTAGAGAAGTCGAGAAAGAGAAAAGCTCTAGAGATATTTATGAGGAAACATTTTATGTTGCTAGTAAACTGGCAGCACTATTAACAAACTGGCAAGATAAATGTGAGAAATGCTAATCTATTAGATCATAGCTTCCCAAACTTTTTTTGTTTTTGTTGTTGATGACACACTTTTTAGATACAAAATTTTGCGGGACAGTAATTCAGTCTACTAGCAAACAATAGGTTAGAACAACCTTTTTTAAGAGATACGGATACCTAGACAACTTGAAATAACGAACTGATTAACAAAACAATATATCTCATGAAAACCCTTCGTTGCTATTAAAAAGGCATCAATTTATTTTTTTTATGATTAATGTCATAATTTTCACGATTAATGTCATGATTTTCACGATTAATGTCATGATTTTCACGATTAATGTCATGATTTTCACGATTAATGTCATGATTTTCACGATTGATGTCATGATTTTCACGATTAATGTCATGATTTTCACGATTAATGTCATGATTTTCACAATTAATGTCATGATTTTCACGATTAATGTCATGATTTTCACGATTAATGTCATGATTTTCACGATTAATGTCATGATTTTCACGATTAATGTCATGATTTTCACGATTAATGTCATGATTTTCACGATTAATGTCATGATTTTCACGATTAATGTCATGATTTTCACGATTAATGTCATGATTTTCACGATTAATGTCATAATATTCAGTTTTAAGTAAAATTCTTTTAAAGTTAATGACACCTTCTACGTGACGTTGTTGAACCAACACCCGCATTTCTTGGCTTTGCAAGGTCATTTTACATTCAGTAGTTTGCCACTGCCGATAAACGATAAGTCCTCAAGACCATTGTCAAAATCAATGCAAAGCGTTCTGCTACCATCTCGCACGTGGAAGGCATCGACAGAGTATCTCGGTATTACGAAGCGTGTTCGCAGCGGCTAAGCCACATACACCGACCCCTACCTCCTCCCTTTCCACTCCAAAATTTCCTTATCAAATTTTAAAATATTTACACAAAAACGTAATCAAAGAATCGTGTCGCATATATTGCCATACTTTTCTACATACTTAAATTTTACAAGTTTATTTCTTTGTGAAAACCAATGTATGTGCTGTGCACAAAACTATACCCCTTAATTTTTCTTAATGGATCTCTCAGTTTTAATAATGACGGTTATTATAACCATATATGTTGCTCACCTGGTATACGCATTGATTATTTATATACGAATATGTCATCATTGTCGTCATCCCTTTCAACATTAAGTGCCTAGCGGACATGCGTGGACGATCATGCCTCTCTACAATCCGTGATTCGCAACTGCATGTATCAGTTCGTGTGCTGACACCCTCCGTGTCATGACAAAAAGTCTTCTCGCGATGTCTTCCCTGTCTCTCTTTCCACAAATCTTTCCAGTGATCACAACATGTTCCAGTTTCCTTCTTCTCATAACATGATTTAAAAAAATTATGACTGTCTATTTCTGATGTTTGTGATAAGTTGTCTTCGGGTACTCGACTATCAAAACAGCTGAGTTTCTCTTCTTAGTTGTGCAAGGAATGCTAAAGGATTCTTCTGTAAAACCACGTCTCTGAGGCCTCAAGATATTGTTCGGGTTGTCTATTAATTGTTCAGGATTCACAGTTGTATGTTAAAACTGGTTCTGTATATAATACGATAATTCTTTACCTAACCTCCAATGACATGTATTGATTGCACAAAATGTTCTACGTTTCATAAAAGGTGAATATGACATGCATAACTGTAAATAAAGCAAATAGCCTACACTAAAAAAATTTTTTTTATTGTTTTGTTAAATAACATTCTTAGGTTCAACTCACGAACGCAGGCCCAAAAAGAAAGTGACTTCCCTTCCCATTCATGAATCGCTGTATCGCAGGGCTTGTCCCATATTGCAGGGGTGTAATGCTTTGTCACTGCCCTGCGATGCAGTCCCAAAACATGCAGAACTCGCCCTAACCCCAAAACCGCTACGTCCCACGAGAGATTGCAACATACGTCCCACGACTACATGCAGCCTACGTCCCACACTTGCGTGTAGCCTATGTCTCACGACTGCATGCAGCATATAATATACGCTGCATACACTGGTGAGACATAGGCTAAATGCAGTTGCAGGACGTAGGTTGCACTTTCTCGTGGGACATTAGCTGCACTTTCTTTTGGGACGTAGGAGAAGAGAGTGAGGGGATTAGGGTTATAGCCGGTTCTGGAACCGTTAAAAGCTCTCCAATCCTGTAATATAGAACACGCGATGTCGACGGACGTTGACAATAACTAGTAAAATGCTACGTGTTGGTAGCCGGTCACTGAGCGTGACACCCCCGCAACATAGGACAAGCCTTGCGACAGGGCGATTCATGAATGGGAAGGAAAGTCACTCTCTTTCTGCCCGGAGTTCATGAGTTGCACCAGTTAATGATATCCTTGATGTGTGTGTGTGTGTGTGTGTGTGTGTGTGTGTGTGTGTGTGTAGACAGACAGACAGACAGACAGACAGACAGACAGACTAAACATGTTATATTTTTGTATATATATATATATATATATATATATATATATATATATATATAAACATGTATTTCTGTCCTTTTACCTCTCTGTCTTTGTACCATCTATCCGTCTATAAGTATGTTCGTAATAAATTATATCAACATCACGAGCGCGCGAGTGCGTACGTGTGTAATACATGTGCAGTAATGTCAAAAATGTAAATTAACCAACAGAACACGAATCCAGAATTTAGAAAATTGAAGGAAATAAAACGACGCCCAACACAGCACATGGGTGTATAAGATAACAACGGGAAAATGATAAACAGTTAGTCCTCCGTCGTTTAGTCGATAGTCGAAGTTCTAACTTTACTGCAAACGGTGATTCCACGGGTGCTCGGTTCCAGTGCCAAAGGAAATCACACAAAATGTCCTTTCCTGCTCTATCTGTTTTTTAAAAAAAAACAGTGGACAGTATATAAACTGTATACCAGCAAAATCTTGAAGCTCGCACATGCAAGGTAAATGCATAAGGTGTTAGATGTGCAATCACTATTAGTCATCCACAAGGACTGCAGCTGACTGTTGAAGCAGGCAAATCAGTAACGGAAGCCCGCACAGTAACTCAATAACACAAGTACATGCCATTCCAAACGTAATCGGCCAACCTTCATGTTTAGTGCAGTTTACCAGACAAAACCACCCCGAGCACAAAAGGGGGGAAAAAAAAACAATATCTACATAAAATCCACATCTTACAATTTGCACCAAGCACTCAGCTTAGCAGCTGTACGACGGGACCTTTTGACTTTAAGCTCATATATCGGGAAACAATATCGTTAAAACGGGGCAAGAAACAAAACTTTTCAAAGCGTCAACGGTCAGCCGGTTTATATACTATATTAGATCAGAAGTCCAAAAGCTATGAAGAAATATGTGATAGATGGACGGAATATTTTGTTGAATTGTTAAATTGTAACATTCCATTCCAGTCAATACTTTCCCACATGAAGAAATATTGACATGCGAACCAAAAAATATTGAAAAGTCTGTTGCTAGAGAAGCGGGAGCCGCTGTGGTCTTGCGGCTAGATCCTCGACTGCGGATCACAAGGTCGTGGGTTCGGATTTTTTTTTCAAAAATAGCATTGGCTTCCGTGTCGACACAGCCTTAAGTGGGTACCAGGTACAGTCCTTGGAAGTAAAGGCGGCCGGCGTATTGCTGACCACATCACCTATCAAGTGCCGCTGGATCTATAAAATATAGGTCTAGCCTTATATACCCAAAAACACCCGAAACGCCTGAAAGGCGTGGAAAAGGGTCCTATACTTTTTCACTTACGGATGCTAAAGAAATACACATCTTGAAAACAGAAAGGCAACTGGTGCTTGTGGATTAGCTGCTGAATTTATAAAATAATGTGACCAGGCATTGCATGCAAAGATATGTGAATTAATCAAATAAGCTTTGAAGACAGGGGAGTTATCTCATGAGTGAGACTTTTATTATAAATATCTGGTTTAAAGAAAGGAGACAGGTGCAGATGTGAAACTTTTACAGGAAAACAACTATTGTCTACAAGCTATGTGATGCTATCAGCAGTAATTCTAGAAAGACTAAAGCAGTACACGATAAATATAATATGTGATTACCAGAATGGTTTTTGACAGAACAGATTACTATTATGACAAATGGTATTGAAAAATTAGGAATTTGGAGGAGATTGCATAATATTTTGTGGATTTCAAACAGGCATGTTACAGTGTATATTGGAAGCGTTTGTGAAATGCTCTGCAGGAATTTGGAACATTGAAGAGGTTCCTAAACATGACCAGACTGTACATGGAAGATACTTATAATATAGCAGCATATTAGTGTAACATGTACATTTTAAAGAGGTCATAGAGAAGAGAGGAGATATATACAAGTGATATATACAAGTAGAGAGAGAGACAGACGAGAAGAAATAATAGGTAAAGGATGTATGAGAGGACAAAAGGTTCTTTTATGTAGAAAGTGTAGTAATAAGTCTACACCCCAAACGATCAGGTGATACTCAGTGGAGGTATGAAAGATAGAGTATAGTAAACTGGTATAAAAACTATGACAACTGAATAATAGTATCACTCCTAGACTCAACTGAGTACAAATTCTTTAAAATGTACCTCTTTCATAAGGGCAGAAATCATACTCTCTACAAATAAAATTTGGTTGAAAGCAAGGTGATGTCTGCTTTCTTTTAGCTTAGCCATAGAGAAATTAGAAGGAAGAAACAAACAACTGTTCTGTAGTAAAACAGAACAAACTACTAATAGATGGCATGAATATACGGTGGAACCTCGGTATGTTGGCGTCTGTGGCTTAGGCGTTGCGAACGTGCTTCGACAGTGGTACCCAGAGCAGACCGTCTAGAAGCAATGGCAAACTACTAGGCGTAAATTTGCCTAAAAAAACAACAGCCTACAAATGCGGGGGATAGTTCTGCGACGTCCTGAAAAGATACGCAACTAACTTAACCTTGGAATACGCACAGAATCTGTTCATAGTCCGAGGGAGTATATCAGACATACAGTACCTAAATCAAACGAAGGTATCCATCAGTAATAAGGGAGAATCATTAATCAATTTCCATGGAGAAAGACAATCTCATTGTTATCGGCATCCTATACATTGATATGGCTGTATAAAAGAGTTTGACTATCCTCCGAAATACGGGCACAAAAAATGGCAGCCAAAAACAGGGCCTCAGTCACGTGTCAATTGCGCACTCCCGGCGACCTAATTTGCAGTTTTCCGGTGACTACAGCCACCGCCGAGAGTATCCCCCACGCCGCTCACGCGGCGTTGTTTGGGGCTAAACTAGATGACTAGGACTCACGAGCAAAGCTACAGGAGATGCGGAAGCTCCTGCCCGTTAGTCTCAGCCATCTAGTTAAGCTCCAATCCACGCCGCGTGAGCGGTAGTCGCCGGAAAACTGCAAATTAAGTCGCCGGAAGTGCGCAATTGACAAGTGACTGAGGCTTTGTTAGGGTTTTTTGCGGCCGCCATCTTTTGTGCCCGTTATTCGGAGGATAGCCAAGAATTTATATACTGCCTAATACTAAATACACAAATACGAAACCTGTTAGATGAAATAAATGAAAATTTAACCTCACAGAGAAGAGACGAGTGCATCCTTTGATGATATTGAGAAGGGAGAAAGAGCAGATTTAATTATCCGGTAAAAGAGTCTTTTTCCGCTAAAACTTCAAGGATTTGATATGTAGGTGGCGTATGTTTGCGTGCGTGCGCGCGAATGTGTGGGTACTTGATCAGTGTGTGTGCGCGTGCCTGCTCGGGCGCCTGTATGTAAATGTGTGTGTGCAAAGAAAGCGAGCGGTGTTGCATTAATTTTGACTAATACAAATTCGTATTCAAAACATATGTCGTATGCCAAGGAATTGTTTTCGCTCCTAAACAGGACTATTCAAATTTGAACGTATACCGAAGCGAACGAATACCGACGTCCCACTGGTAGATGGAGAAAATGAACCAATGGCAGCCAAACACTTAATTAAACAAAACAGCTTTAAAAATGGAACTAGCTGTCAGTAAAGGTAGGATAAAATGTATGGTAATAATAAGACAGGGAACAAATGCAAATTCCGGCCACATACAAAAAGTAAAAGTAAAGATCCCTTTCAACTCCTTTAGGCGCATCGGGTATATGGGAAGAGCACCCATATTTTTGCAGACCATTCGGCAGTAGGTGGGTAATGTGGTCAGCATTACGCCTGCCGTCTTTGCTTCCCCAGGACATCCATCCTGGTACCCATTTGAGGCTGTGTCGACCTGTGATGCCCCATACAATGATAAAAATCCAGCAGTCGGTTTCGATCCCGGTACGTTGGAATTACGAGTCGGAATCGCAACGCCTTAGTCACAGACGCCTCCATATACAAATAGACACTGCCAAAATCAAAACAACGAAAACATTTGTCTCTGGGTACAAACTTTAAATGTTTCAACATATTAACAGAAGAAATACAATCTATAATACAATTTGGAAATAAGGTAAAATTTTAAAATAATGTATTGTATGGCCTACAACATAAGTTAAATCAAATCTATCTGGTAACACCAGGATCACAATGTATAAAACGCTGATAAGACTTATTGTCTTTTGTTACTCTGAAACCTGGCGCACAACTATAAGAGAGAAAGAGAAGAACAAGATCTTACGATGAATTGTTAGACACATCAAGGGCAAACTGGACACAACTGGAGAATGAGAAGCAACAACACAATTCCAAATCTGTTAAAATCTCCACTTATTACTTTGCAATAAGTTAGAATAGCAGATAACGGCACCGGTTCCAAGCCACTAGTTTAGTTGAAGACCGACATCGCAGTGATTGACCCAGAGTGACACCAGCAGCAGGGAATCGCTTTATTCGGTTTTGTCAACTCAGAGGTAGGTATACAACAGCTTCCTCAACTACACAGGCATTGCCTCCAGGACGTCATGTGTCTGATCAAACTGTTCGGAACAGACTGCATGATGCTGGACTTTGGGCTCGACGACCATACCGAGGACCTGTCCTTACGCGTCGCCACCGCCAAAATCGACTTCTTTGGGCCAAACAAAATCGTCCTTGGGAAAGTGACAATCCGTGGATACGTGTCTGGTTTAGTGACGAATCTTTATTTTTTTTGTTGCAGCGTCATAATAGACAGCGTAGGGTCTACCGTAGACGAAATGAAGGTTTAGGACAAAATTGTGCTGATGAAGCTCTGTTGCACTGTGGTGGAGGTGTAATGGTATGGGGAAGGAAGCTTGAATGCGCAACAATACGTCCATGAAATTCTTCGACCACATGACCTTACATTTTGGGATGCCAACATATATCTTTTTTCAAAAGTCAACGCCAGACCCCATTCTGCATAGCTGACCACGCAGTTCCTGGCTCCCAATAACATTCAAAACCTTCCCTGGACATTCCTGTCTGCAGACATGAGTCTGATTGAGTACCTGTGGGATAAGATGCAAAGATGTGTTTGTCGCCGAAACGTTGCTCCAGCGAATGATCGTGATCTGTTCTAGGCACTCCAGGAAGAGTGGCCAGCCATCCCATAGGCCCACATAAAACATCTGAGCAAATACAAGCCCAGGAGATGCCAGTCACTGATCCACGCAAGAGGAGGCCATACACCAAACTAACAGTAGTAGTAGTACATTTACCCCACTAGGACATCACACAAGCGATAAACACCCGATGACACAAAGTGCGGTCATGTGGATGAGGATCAACAGTGGAGAGGTCCAAGAAACTGCGTTCAGCCATTAGACCATATTTATGGCCGGCTATATTGCGGCCCCTGGCAAGAGCCAGGGTGGGGCTTCAAAATAACAAAAAATTGCATCCCACAGGGTATGACTAGATTGATAATACTAACGGGAAAGGCTAACGCTTAAAAACTCTTGTCACCCAGATGCACAACAAAAAGTGTCAATTGATTGGTGGAACACTCAGGTATTCTTGTAGGAAATTTGAGTAATTTCACCAACATTATAAAAAGGCAACAAGAACACGGACAGAAAGGGGCAGACGTATAAACACTTGATGTCTCCAACTGGAAACAATCACACAGATGAATTAGGGCGGATTGTATCTGCAGCAATGAACCCCAAGGGCTCGGAATGCTGAAGAATACACACACGTACACGCAGACAAACTCACACACACAAACGTACACACACGTACACACACAGACACATTTAAAAAACACCGCCTGTCTGATTGTATATTTGCCATTCTGTCTTTCTATCTTTTCGCCTTTCTGTCCTCTGTCTATATTGCACATTTTGTGCTTTAGAAAAAAAAAAAAAAAAAAAAACACACACACACACACACACACACACTTTTAATGTTTCATTATTCGATAAAGTTACTCTACTACCCACAGATAAGTGAAGACGTTTGGATATTTTGTTTTTCTGATCGGTTGCACGTCTTCTTGGGTTAGATCTGTACATAGTTCTTCGAAGTCACCATGCCCTCTTTATCTCTAAATGAACATTTTTTGTTGTTGTTGCAAATGCCTTTCCAATAAACTGCTATAAGGGTACCAAACTGTTATTTGGGGCGGCTTTATTTAACAGGAAATTATATCTGTTCACAAGAAAATTACTGTTTTATTTTTATTTTAATTTTTTTTAAATATTTAAAATAATACAGATAATATTAACAATATAAGGCGATCTATTTGGGTAACAATCAATATTTGTTTAAATAAAAACTACAATTACAGCCTTTATTCACTACTTTTGTGGGGGTCAGGGGAGGGGAGGGAGGTCTTTGACCTGAGAATTTAGGCATATGGCTAGTGCTGTCGTCACGAACTGTGCAGGTATAGATTTTTTTGGGTGTGCCTTCCGAAAGAAAGAAAATCCCCACTCATTATGAGGATTTGAACCCGGGTCTCCCGCATGAGAGCTCAATGTTCTTAACCAATCGGCCAGTAACTCTAATTTTTTTTGTCCAACAGTTTAAGACTTTCACTCCTTCAGCTGGGATTTATTACGTTCACGTGCACTTCTAGTAATTCCCCCTGTTCTCTGGGTAGTGAGATCGGACGCCTGTGTGTATTGTTGGGCAAGTAAAAATATCCCTTGGCAGTTAGAAATCGTAAGGAGTAGCCTAACAGCGCTGCTCAGGCAAAAATTTAGAGTTAAAAATCTACTCAAAGTATTTCAGGATCAACGCCGGTGCTACAGAGCCTGTGCACTGTGCTGATCTTCTATGGACTCAGTCTTGAGTTAGAAGAAGAACGGAGCACTCACTGGTTACCAACCGTGTTGCCATGATGTTGATCCGTTGTTTAAACCTCAAACCACTCCTTCCGACTAGATAGGGTGGAAGTGAACATTTGGGGGGGGGGGATGGGGGGGAGGGGGGTCTA
>CAJHNH020006168.1:57500-222500 GCA_905116865.2 Candidula unifasciata | reverse complement strand
CTGTCTGTCTGTCTGTCTGTCTGTCTGTCTGTCTGTCTGTCTGTCTGTCTTGCCTCTCACGCAAATGCCGACTTTGAAAGAAACTCCCAGTCAGTCGACTCCTACGACATGCTCGTCGATAGTCAGACTGTTTATTCTTACACAGAATGACATAACCAGAACCACGCATCGAGCTTTCGATCACCACCTATTCCTACGCTTGACGTCCAGAGTGGAAATTATGATGAGAGTGCTAACTGGCTTGTTGCATAAGATTGACCGGGTTCAAATCCTCGGTATGGTTGGGGATTTTTTCTCACCGGCACAGTCTTAGCGACAGCAATAGCCATGCGGCCTTAAATATTCAGGCTCGAAAAACCCTTTCCGCCCCCCCCCCCCCTTCCCCTCTCCGACTCGCCTACACGGCAAAAGTGGTATACACAGGGGCAGAATTTTTTTTTTTTTTTTGCAAAAGATTTTCTTTGTTTTATAAAACTCATCTCTGGTTTGTCCTATTATGTTTTATAAAACTCATCTCTGGTTTGTCCTATTATGTTTTATAAAACTCAACTCTGGTTTGTCCTATTATGTTTTATAAAACTCATCTCTGGTTTGTCCTATTATGTTTTATAAAACTCATCTCTGGTTTGTCCTATTATGTTTTATAAAACTCATCTCTGGTTTGTCCTATTATCTATGTATATAAAAATCAATGTTTGTGTGTTTGTTTGGTCTCTATAGACTCGGAAACTACTGAACCGATTTAGCTGAAATTTTCAGGATATGTTTGTTGTGATACCGGATTTTGAACCATCGTGGTTTGAAATTCAACCTGTCACTGTTAGAGATAGGTGACCACAATTTATGCCAAAATATACGCAACTAATATTTATAACTTTAGTGATTTCTAATTATAGCCACGTTAGTTATTGCGCATGCGCCGTATTTACCATTCGCCGGCGAGTTACGTGCAGCCAACGCCTTCTCTAATACTAATACATAGAGTAGGTCGTGGTACAGCAAACAAGACTATCTCTATATTTGCCACAATAACCATATTAAACACGATTTCTATTTTCTGTTTATTTTTTCAAACAACCTTTGATGAAAAAAAAGGGGGGGGGGGCATCAAGGACTATCTCGACGTCGGCGCAGACAGTGACTGCGACATTAACTTCATTAACCGTGTTAGACACGTGCGATTTCTATTTCATTAATATATCTGGAGTATCTGTCTACGAGAAAACAATTGCCTGCGGTTTTGAATTGTGTTTTCATCGCGACACAGTAGTAGGGACTCACATGTCTAATAGTTGAGTTCTCTTTTCTTTGTTCCGATTAAGTGGCTGCTTGGTCGAATGGTTAGAACACTGGGTTCATGTGCGGTAGACCTGGGTTCGAATCCGCAGTCGTTAAATTTATTTTTACCCCGGACTAAAATAATATCCTCATCTGCTCTGTCGTGGTGACAGCACTAGCCATGTTGCCTTAATATTTAAAAAAAAAAAAAAAAGAGGAAATGGGTAAACCATTTGATTATTAAATTTGACCATTTCGCATACTTATGATTGCATTGTTAAACTTTCCGATTGCATGGTTACGCTGAAATTTTATAGATTTTCATTTAGATTTAGTTATTTTCATCTGTGTTGGAATTTTAAGCTGTGCTGTTTACAATGGCGTTCATTTCCTAATTATGGTGTTTTTTTTTCCTGTGTTCGTTTGCTTTTCAAGTGTTTTTTTTTTCTCCCAACTACTTCAATGAGGGAAAGAGTTGTCGGTGAATTTGGGGGGGGGGGGGGGGGTAACTATTTACTGAGAGAGCTTTAAGTCACGTGAAGACCGCCGGTAAGGTTATGGCATTCTTCTGTCGGCAAGTGAAAATACACATCCTAACCTGACCAGTCTGTGGCGACAGCACTAGCCATGCGGAACCAAATCTTCTGGCTCACGACTCTCTGTCTACTCCGATGGTAACACAGATAGCAGTGACATTATTTTAGTAGTTGTACTGGTACTTGAAGGATGATGTGGTAAATATTATACTAGCCCTATTCACTACCTTTTACAATTCCTGCTCCCTATTTTAGTCCAGATGGACAGGGATGTCAATGTCAGTTACAGCAACAATCAACAACAAAATATCGCCAGTTAGTGATTTTCAAATCCTTCCAAGAGGGAGAGAGCAGCAGTCGGTGAAAGAGGGGAGGGGGTAATGACTTAAATTTAGGAGAAATTAAAGAGCTTTACACTTGATTTTCAAGTTCTCATTACCTAATTTGTTTATATTTTACTAACGCTACCTCCGCTTTTCTATTTTTTACGACTTACTTTGTTATTCACAAGTACAGTTGTTGCTTTACTTCCGTCTCCTATAAATACAAACAACTTTAGCATGTGATAACCAAATAACCACTTTTGTTACCGTGCTAATAGCACCATTTAAACGACCACTAATATAAAGACACAATTATATGGTGCGTGTTCTAAAGTTGGAAAACCAGACTATTTATATATATAAAAATATCATGTGTTTGTGTGTTTGTTTGCCCATATAGACTCGGAAACTACTGAACCGATTTAGCTGAAATTTTCAGGATATGTTTGTTTTGATACCGGATTTTGAACCATCGTGGTTTGAAATCCAACCTGTCACTGTTAGAGATAGGTGACCACAATTTATGCCATAATATTCGCAACTAATATTTATAACTTTAGTGATTTCTAATTATAGCCACGTTAGTAATTGCGCATGCGCCGCCGTAGTCAGAACGCAAGGTTTCTGCCATTCGCCGGCGAGTTACGTGCAGCCAACGCCTTAATACATAGAGTAGGTCGAGGTACCGCAAACAAGACTATCTCTATATTTGCCACAATTACCATATTAAACACGATTTCTATTTTCTGTTTTTTTTTTTCAAACAACCTTCGATGGGGGGGGGGGGGGGGGGGGCAATCAAGGACTATCTCGACGTCGGCGCAGACATTGACTGCGTCATTAACTTCATTAGACAGGTGCGATTTCCATTGTCTTTCTTTTCTAAAAACCTTTGATGAGGGAGAGGGTAGTAGGTGGATTTAGTTGTGGGGGGGGGGGTGAGGGTGGGGATCAAAGACTATCTCAAATTACGCCACAGCAACGCGTGGCCGGGTACAGCTAGTGTTTTATAAAACTCATCTCTGGTTTGTCCTATTATGTTTCATAAAACTCATCTCTGGTTTGTCCTATTATGTTTTATAAAACTCATCTCTGGTTTGTCCTATTATGTTTTATAAAACTCATCTCTGGTTTGTCCTATTATGGACTACAAGCTGCAGTAGTTTAAAGGACTGCACACATTGCAGTTAAAAGAGAACGCTATTAGCATCTTAATGAACGCGATACATATTTTTTTTTTTTTTTTAGTCAGTCAGTCTTGTATTATTCTAGACTTGACGTGTATTTTTTTTTTTTTTTATTCAGTTCTTCTTTCTCATATTCAGTTCTTTATTTCTAAGAGACATCTTGCGTCTGATAAAGTGTGTTTACGATGAGAAGAACGGTTTCGTTGCACCGTTTTATAGTATTCCGCTTTCTCCCTCACACACACACACACACACACACACACTCTATCCATTCTATGTGCTGGTGTATGCGTGTGCTTTTGTGTGTGTGCGTCATATGTGTGTGTGCATGTGTATGTGAGCACGCGCGCGCCTGTGCCGGCCTTAAGTAAAGTAAAGGCTCCTTTTCTACGACTTTAGGCTTATAGGGCATATAGGGCTAGACCTATATTTTTACGGACCAATCGGCACTTGGTGGCTGATGTAGTCAGCATCACGGCGATCGCCTTTACTTCCCAGGACTTTACCCGGTACCCACTCAAGGCTGGGTCAACATGGCAGTCGATGTCATTTTTGAAAAAAAACTCTGGCTCCCCCATGGAGCTAACCCACGACCTTCCGATCCGAATGCGAGCGTCTAGCCGATACGCCACGACGACTCCCGACGACCCAAAGGGTTTTATCTATGTCTACTATGATTTCCTCATAGTCGTGTATTTTCCTGCGATCCCTAGTGACTAACACACTCGCTTGCCTGCATACCAGGTAGGCTCCTGGTAGAATCCGCCTCGACAAGTTATTTTAAAACAAACTTTGGCCTAGATCGCCCTCAGCCAGTTGTATCCAACCTTTTTTCAGCATCACCCCCTGCCCATCCCCTCGAGTGTATTGCAAGACTTCCCCTCCCCCCCCCCCCCCTCCCATATGTCCCTCTTAAATGTATGGCAAGATCCCACTCCAACCATCCAATAAAACATTTTTTAAAAATACTATTTTAAAAAAGGGACAATAGACTTTGCAACGAGTTAAATAGAAAGTATGGATGTAGTTTTGGTCAGAATGTGTTTTTATTCTATAATTAAATGCGCGTGTTATTGTGTTAATTAGATTCTTAGCGGTAGATGTACAGACTATTAGTAGAAGATTTTACCCCACTAGAACATCACACAAGCGATAAACACCTGATGACACAAAGTGTCACCATGCGGATGAGGATCACCCGAGGAGAGGTCCCGAAAACCGCGTTCAGCCATTAGACCAAATTTATGGCCGGGCTATATTGCTGCCCGTGGAAACGAGCCAGAGTGGGGCGTCAAAATTACGAAACATTGCATCCCACAAGGGGGAAGTCTGGATACGTTAGATGTACAAACTGCTGTGGACAGGGGGAAGTCTGGATACGTTAGATGTACAAACTGCTCTTGACAGGGGGAAGTCTGGATACGTTAGATGTACAAACTGCTCTTGACAGGGGGAAGTCTGGATACGTTAGATGTACAAACTGCTCTTGACAGGGGGAAGTCTGGATACGTTAGATGTACAAACTGCTCTTGACAGGGGGAAGTCTGGAGACGTTAGATGTACAAACTGCTCTTGACAGGGGGAAGTCTGGATACGTTAGATGTACAAACTGCTCTTGACAGGGGGAAGTCTGGAGACGTTAGATGTACAAACTGCTCTTGACAGGGGGAAGTCTGGATACGTTAGATGTACAAACTGCTCTTGACAGGGGGAAGTCTGGATACGTTAGATGTACAAACTGCTCTTGACAGGGGGAAGTCTGGAGACGTTAGATGTACAAACTGCTCTTGACAGGGGGAAGTCTGGAGACGTTAGATGTACAAACTGCTCTTGACAGGGGGAAGTCTGAATACGTTAGATGTACAAACTGCTCTTGACAGGGGGAAGTCTGGAGACGTTAGATGTACAAACTGCTCTTGACAACACAAAACAGTCTGGTCATTTTGGGTGATGATAGTTTTAAAAAAAAAATATTTTATTTATAATTAAACTAAAACACAGTTTTAACTCTTTGAATCCCAATGGGTTGACTGACTGACTGACTTTCTACCCCACCAGGACATCACACAAGCGATAAACACCCGATGACACATAGTGCCACCATGCGGATGAGGATCACCGTGGAGAGGTCGGAGAAACCGCGTTCAGACAATTGGTCATTTTGATGGCCTGCCTATATTGCGGCCCCTGGCAAATGCCAGAGTGGGGCTTCAAATAACAAAAAATTACGTCCTAAAAAGGACGTAAGTAAAATTGTGATTCCCAGTGGGTCTAGCATCACAGGCCCAAGGCTTAGTCAAGAGAGACGTAAAATCGGCGCGTTATGCGTTCATTGGGCTTCTAAGGAAGGATCTATGAACGTATGATGCGTTTCTGGGGACTCAAAGAGTTAATATAACGGATTATTACAATTTATTTGTTATGATTTGTGTTATCTTTACGGCAGTCCGGACAAGTCCATCGTATTACAAGTAAAAAGGAACTCATTTTGAAAAAAAAAAAATGTGACGCCATTTCTCCCCCTTACCCCACCATTTTAAAACCTGCTTGCGCCCCCTAGGAAGCGCGCCACCTATGTTGGAGACCACTTCTCTGGACTAGTTACAATGGGGCCAAGAAATGTTTCCGGAAATAAAGATGACCCACGTGACAGTGATTAAATCACCCGTCAGGTCCTCACTGATCCATACAGACTGATCGCTAGTGACAGGCATGAATGGAACTCTTTGTTTACTTCTTACAGTCAGTCTCACAATACCCGTATTAACCTGAAAAGTGCACAAAAACTTGAAAGTGGGAAATGGCAGTCCCGCATTGCGTGACAGCGTAACTCTCCGTTGTTCTTTTTTTTTTTTTTTTAACTCTTCTCCCGCGGCGTATGACACTGCCGGTGCTGACCTAGTCTGAACTCTTCTGTCGTCATGCATGATTACATTTTAGGGTTACTAGTGAATAGTAGCCTATGAACATCAAGTGGGATAAAACGATGATGCAATACTAATCGAAGGAGAACGAAAAATGCAGCACGACACTTTTGTGTATAATGAACTGCTAAAGCAAAACTAAAGGTTTAACTGTGCCAGTTATGGCTTCTCTGGAATTCCAGTTAACTGCTATTAAAACAATGTGTGAAACAATCAGACAAACAACCAAGAAAACGGACAAATCGTTCTGTGGCAAAAAGTCATGTGATTTGAAACAGAGAAGAAAAATTCCCAGTTGTTCAAACAATGTCACTTTCATTAAAACAATTTTGAATCGTTTCCAGTTCTTTTACCAGAACTACAACAAGATAAGGATCTCGTAAAAAAAACGGATGTTAATTAGGAATTGTTAATGGTTTGAATTGGTTGAATGAATCAGGGCGGAAAAGGTATTTTCCGCTGTCAGACCTGGAGGCTAGGACCACGTCTCGGTTATTCCCGTTAACAGACAGGACATTGCTACCATCCCACACATGGGACTACCAGAATTTTGCATGGAATCGTTCAGCTAGTTTCTCCTGATTCTCTAATAAATAGACCCAAAACGATCACTAACGTCGCATATTGTCCCAAGCGATCAAACTTAACACTTGTGTTCATTTCAATCGAGACCTGAAAAACCGATCATGCTTCAGCTTTTCAATATTGGTGACTATATATTCTCTAATACTAATAGTCTTTAACTGATATTTCTTGAAGCTTCCTTTGCTTACTGTTTCTCGTAGCATACTACTATGTTGGTTTGTTTTAAAGTAAGGACCATGTTAGTGCTTTGGGTGACACTTGCGGTGACCACACCAGGGACAACAGTCTTGGCTGACTGGCTAAACTACACCAGTGAATTAGGAGTAATATAAAGGAATGTCCAATAACCAGTGACCATAAATAATCAAACACTTGAAAATGTAGAACAGTTGACATATCTTGGCAGTGTAGTGTCCCTACTGGGATGGACAAAGGAAGACAGACAGTCAGGCCTGAACAAAGCTAGAGCTGCTTTTGGAAGGATGAGGCAAATCTGAAAATCCAACAGTTACTGCAGATTAATGAAACTCCGACTCTACAATAGCATAATTTTGCCACTTCTTCTTTAAGAAGCAGAATGCTGAAGAATGACAAAAATGGATGCACACAAGATATCCACCTTTCACCACACATGTCTAAGTAGAATTATAAAAATTGTCTGGCCAGATACAATCTGAAACATTAAACTACTTCAAGTCATAAACCTAGAAACTCTAGACAGTATGATAACCAAAAGAATATGGAAATGGATTGACCACGTTATGAGAATGAATTCTGATATACCTCCTAAAACAGCTCTCACATGGATACCAGAGGGAAAGAGAAAACAGGGGCGCCCAAAAACAATATGGAGAGTGACCTGACTGCGGCATCTCTGACATAGAAAACTGCACTGAAGATTGCACAGGACAGGAAAGCATGGAAAGTCCTCTCTGAAGCCTCATGCGCCACTAGGCATAAAGAGAATTGATAAGGGTCTGTCCGCTTCTAGTACTGAACACTCATCCCTTTGTGGGATGCAATTTTTCGTTATTTGAAGCAGTACTCTGGCTCCTGCCAGGGGCCGCAATATGGCCCGACCATAAATATGGTAAAATGGCTAAACGCGGTTTCCGGGACCTCTCCACAGTGATCCTCATCCACATGGTGGCACTTTGTGTCACCGGGTGTTTATCGCTTTTCCTGATGGGGTAACAACAACTACTACTACGTATATATATATATATATATATATATATATATATATATATATATATATATATATATATATATAGAGAGAGAGAGAGAGAGAGAGAGAGAGAGAGAGAGAGAGAGAGAGAGATTTTTCTGCGTATCCCCTCCTAGCTGCCGTCTCCAGATCCGACACCCTGAGATTACATCTCAGTGTAGTTGACAGAACCAGAAGGACAAATCACACTGTCCCCGTTTAACCCCCAGAAAACTTATCACTGGGGCACCCAGCCAGGTATCACCTTGCAGTCCATATGGGTAATAATGGCCATAAAGTAACTTGATTTGCTGTCAATTGGCCTGCCAACTAATTTCATAAATTAAATTACAAACTCATTCACCTATAGAGAAAAAGAAAGCAACTCGCAATAACAAACTACCATAGAATGCAAAGTTTTTTTTTTTTTTTACATAGACTGGTCACATAGTTTCCATGTGTGGTTAAACAGCCGCATTCAGACATATACAACAATCTGTGTATTTATTTTACGAATCGTTGAGCATGAAATAATTCGTTACTTGATCCTGTAACCAAAACCGGGGCAGTAGAAGAAGGAAATATAAGCTTCATTACAGCTGCGCTAGAAGAATTTGTGTGCGTCTATGTTGTTGTCTGTGTATGAGACGGGAAAGGGGTGGGGTCAGGCGGGGGTTTATCTCTATTTTTTTTTTATAAATAAGTTTTGCTCTTACATCGCTGGTGAAAAGAAGTTACCAGGTAAAGTCCCTGATGGTAAAGGGCGACCGGTGTGATATTTATTACATAACAACATTGAGCCCCAATTGGTCTATAAAAATATGGCGCTGCATTATGCCTTCAATTTGCCTCATGTGTGGAAATATGTCTCTGTTTCTACCTTCGTATATGGAGTCTAACCGTATACATCTGACGGCCTCCTTCATTACCGTTAGTTGTAAGGGTTTCTCCTGAACGTCTTCGATTCCCTAATCCGTTATGTCCTTATTTCAATGCTTGTTTTGTGATTCTCACAATGTGGAATATATTTGCATATTTCTCTAGTAACTGTTGATATGGTTTTAAAATGTAAAGGGGGGAAAAGTGAACATATAAACAAACGAAAGTGAAATATGTTGTATGAAAAAATATTTTTACTTTTTAATAAAATTATGTTTTCAATTGTGGTCTTCTCGTCCGAAGGTCAAGGTTTCAATTATAGGTTACACGCGCGGGCAGCGAGTCCAGTAATTGGAGAGAGTGTCCTGTGACGCCATCCCATAAAGGGCATGTAAAGAATGAGGAGAGGGGCGAGGGACTGAGGCAGACCAGAAACGGAATTGAAAGACAGTGTCAGAGAAACTCTACAGTAGCGCAGTGTGTCTATAATCGAGGCAGCCACCTGAGCAAGAAGCAGAACCTTATCTCTCCCTCGACACACAAAGCGTTCAAGAGGAAGTGTCGAAGAAAGAAAAGAAGATTACAGCAGATTTTTTCTTCTTCCCAAAATTGACTTGCCTTACAGGTTGACCCATTCTAACGTGTGTATCATATATCTTGTGAACTAATGGTGGTCGAAATTATGTTGACTATATCACCCATCAAATGCTAATTGGTGTATTTTCTTTCCAGTTTAGGATTCAAGGCCACAGCCACGCGTGTCCGGTACACCTAGTCGGTCTATAAAATGTAGGGCTATAATAACTATATGCCCGAAGTGCATATGAGTTGAGAAGGATCCTTTACTTTTACCTATATGTTTTCAAGAAGTTTTTTTTTTTTTTTTTTTTTTTTTTATTATTATTTAGATATCATTTTTTTACCTCTGTATAGTATTTGTTATTAAGAATAGTATTTATTTATCCCCAGTCTTGGTTTCTTTGGTTGCCCTGGTTGCCAGAGGCCAGGTACCGGTAGGAGATTTGTGCCAAAAGAGCACAGAAGTGAGGCAAACTATATGTGCGTTTGTCAACATGTGCTCGAACAATAACCGCAACCTGTTAGTTCTTGTGGTAAGTTAGCAATTCTACTATTATTTGTACCAAAATAGCAACGGACATCATACACACACAGACATACACACACAAAACCAGCACACTCGCTCACGCACACACACACACACACACACACACACACACACACACACATGCACGGCAGACGCTGAATACAATGTAAGACTTGCGCACATGGTAGACCAGAAATAAACTTAGAGACTGCGAACGAAAAAAAAAGAGAAAATTGACAGTGACAGACAGAAAGAGGAACAAACAGAAAGTCGAGCGGAGAAGGTTGAGTGCGAAGTTATAATGCAAGAAAATTTGCAATTCAAGAGATATTATAATGCAAGAGAAAAAATATAAATATTGTCAATGCAAGATATAAACCTAATTTCCACTTTTCCAGAGAGACAAGCAAGCGGTCATTGACGAGACAGTCTTCGAGCTGCAGGATCCTCAGAACTTGGTAAGTTAATTGATTGTTTTTTTTTTTCTTCCTGGTTCATACATTATATCATTATATTTACAGTTATAACAGACCAATGTTTACTTTTTTGTTCTGCTATGACTATATATATATGCATAAATGTGCAGGACATCACTAACCTCTCTTAGCTGCGGTGAAACGTCGCAAACTAGCTTGGTTCGGGCACGTGGTGAGACATGATTCGATTGCAAAGACTGCTTCAATGAACACTGGGAGATAGTCTAAGAAGAGGAGGGCAAAGAAGAACCTGAAATGACAACGTCAAGAAATGGACAGGATCAAGTTCTACTTCTACCTTTCTAGCCCCTACAACCAACTCACGCCAAGTCCTTCTATCCTTTGTTATCGCATGCAGCTCTACCCACGTCCTCCTCGTCTTTCTAACTTAGCTCTCCAGCACTTTTCTCCAGTCTCTGTGTGTGTGTGTATGTGTGTTTTGGGAGAGGGGGTCCTTCCTTTATTCCTATTACCCTGTGGGTTCCAGTGCAAAGACATTCTAGCTATACTGTTCTCCGGTTTTCTCAAAGTGTATCTATCTAACGCCAGCGTCTTTTTTAAACCTCTTGGTCCACTGGAACCTGCATAGTTCTCTCCCAAAGCTCTTCATTGGTGATTATATCACACCATTTAATTCTCCCTATTCTGAACAGGCACCAGTTAATGAATGTTTATAGTTTATTAGTAATTGCCTTAGTTGTTCTTTATGTTTACGCCCCATACAAAAGTACTGATTTGACATCATAATAAAAAATGTTAAGTGTAGTATTTCTTTTAATTTTTTTTTTTTTTTTTTGACCACCGCAAATTCCCTAGTGCTATGAAAACTTCTCTTGCCTTTTGAATTCGTATTTTAATGTCTGTGTCAGTTGCTTCAAATAATGATATATAGTAATTCATCATAACCCTTCAAAAAACCCAACCTAAAGGCTTTATAGAACTATTTCCCCATCTGTGTTTTGGGGTATGAGGAAAAGTGGCACCTACCTACCCCCCCCCCCGCACCCCCACACACACACCCTTCTGGTGCCCCCATGAGGGAGTGTGGCACAGACCTACCCCCTCCCCTCCCTTCTTTCACTAGCACATTTTTATAGGCAACTAATTAGGAATTTGATGACGGATGTGATGGGTCGAAAGACGCAGATATCGCAGCCTAGCTGCAAATCACAACATATGGTGCCAACCGCCCTTTTAAAATCGAACCCGGAAGAAGAAAAAAACTGTACCTAGGTTCACTAGTGTTGTATAACATGTTTACACTTGTGATTATGTTCTCGCGCGAAACAAAATAGTGTGGCGTTCTTTGGTCTTTTAAAATCAATACACATATACATATATAAAACCTTATTGAACACGTCGGAAAGGGTAGGAACCTGGGTTGTTCAGCCACGCCACACCAAAAAATTAGGGGGGGGGGGCCTTCAGCTCCCACCCAGCCTCTTAAATTGTGGGGGGGGGGGCTGGGGGAGGGGTTGCTTAGGTGGCTCATAGCATCCTTTAAAAAAATCAGTTTTATTCTTTTATTTTTATTATGATTATGTGAAATAAATGAAATAATACATTTAAAATAATATGCGATTTATTAACAAATACAATAAAACCTCGTTCACATGAAATTTCTTATGACGAAAACTTCATTAACATGAACAAAATGTCGGTCCCCAGCACGGATGTATTGTTCATAACACATCTATTAGTCCCCGGTTAGCACGAATATTTTTTCCCACACCAATTCTCGAACTTTTCAGTCACTTGGAGCTGGTGTTAACGAGATCAGACTGTGCACAACAAACAGAGAACGTTTATGCCTGGCTACAAAAGTAAAGTAAAGTAAAGGACCCTTTCCCACGCCTTTAGGCGTATTTGGGCATATAGGGTTGGAGCTATATTTTATAGACCACAGGTACTTGGTGCATGATATGGTCAGCATCACGACGGCCGCCTCTACTTCCCAGAACTGCAAATGGTATTCACTCAAGGTTAGGTCGACCTGAAAGCCTGGTTATGGTGATCACTTAATCCCATCACTTAAGGTACCTGAGCCCTCGGGTTGCTGTGCCTATGGATTTGTGTGCCCTGTTATTTAATTCAGTCTCTGGGGAGTGGCCAGGCTAACTATACAATATATGCTATGCTGGGGACATTAGCTGGTGGGCAAATTGCAAACAACTAGCGATATACCGGTTACACAGTTTTAATCGTTAAACAGGAAATTCAGTTACAAGCAAATGGGGGATATAATTTCAACAGAAAGGCAAAACAGATGTCTTAATTAAAGAAATTGGAAAAAAAAATAACCAGATGTAATAGTGATTTAAAACGAACCAATCTTCTACAGAATGCAACATTAAAATAAAAGAGTCTTGTCTACAGTACGTTGGTTTTCTCGATTATTTAGGTATCAGGGTAACAGCAGAATAAAGATTTAATCTTTTTTTTTTTCTTCTTTCGTATGTAAATATCTGCTTTGTGCCGTTAACTGTCCTAGTTTAACAGATGATAGGTAGCCCAGATAAGGTGAGCTCGGCTGCTTAGTTTATTGTCTTAGACTGTTGGTTACTCCAGTCTATATCTTCTAGGTCTCCTTCTGCCTCTTTTGTTTGTGTATTCTTGGTGTACGCTTTCAATGTAAGTAAATCCTACAAAATTGCCTTGATTGTCCAATTTGAAAAAAAAAAGTGAAAATCTTGAAGCATGCAAACGTTATGTGAAAATGCATAAAGTCGCCGTCAAATATGTCAGCACTAACGGTGCCCCGTCAGGATTGCAGCTTATTGTTGGCATAGACGGTCAGTCATGAAAGCCCCAAAAGTACACGTCTTATTGAAATTAATCGGCACCCGCTCATGTTAGTACAGTCAACAGCACGCCGCATAACAGAAAGAACAATACACATGAAATCCAAAGCTTCCAGTGTCGCGTTATTTTTATGTTCCCTACCATGCATTAATACCAAATCATATATGTTTGTCTACTTGCAGACAAGCGTCAACGGTTTCTACCAAGAACTGGTAAAATACAACAACATTTTCCGAGGATTAGATGCTTCCGTGAGAGCCTACATGTCCACTCCAGAGTACGCTGTTGATGCGGCAGTAGCCAGTGTCGCCAAGATGGCCACCACCTTTCTCCGGAGATTAAACATACACATTACCTACACCCAGCAGACCACGGAATACATATCAGAAAATGTCGTCGTTGCCAGTCCGACCACAACTCTGGTCAATGTTGCAGCCAGGAAACTAAATCAGATCTACGCAGAAACTCACTACGTCACCAACAAGATGTCCGCCTTATTGGTGTCATGGTCGCAAAATTGTAGCAAATCATGTTAGATAACACCTAGAAATCGTCGTAGAGCTTGCAAATATTAATGTAAATGTTGATGTTATCAAAATAGACACAATTTAGTCTTGCCCTATTGTTACCTCTATAAATAGATTATGTATGCTCAAAAACTAGAAGTCTATACTCTATACATTGTCTTTCTATATCTATTTTTATCAGTTAGCCATTGTGAGACCGTCTCCACAATCCAAATGTCTCCAACATTCTGTTTTACGCTCTGGTTGTTTACTCTCTCAGACTGCTGTTCGTCCATCTCTTAATGTTATCCCACTTGTATCACTTTCTACTTCTTCCTAGCATGCTTTCTAATCCCCTCATTGGCACATGTTGTTTTTAATAGTGTTATGTTTTTCAACATAACCGAAATATTTCACTTAGTCTCTTTTTAATTTCTGTTCACAAAATATGGGTCGTATGGGTGAAGATTCGACAAAACAGCTTTCAGGTCAAGCTAATTTTAGCCCCTTTCCCCCCGTAACAACCAGCAAAGTGTTTTCATACTGATGGCTACCGTTGTTATTTGGTTTACTGCTGGTCTTGCCTTGCTTGCCCTCCGAGTCTCCAGTGGCGTCCAGAGGCTACAAACATTCCCCGTTGCATCAATCTCCAGGTTCGGCATTTCAGTATCTCCCATTTCACTCGTTACCCTCTACAGGCGAGAGATTATCCTATCTCGTGTAGTTGCAGTCATCTACACCCCCCCCCCCCAATCGTTAGACCAACCGAGCCAGCCTATCTACTTGCTCATTCCTAAACACGCCTGCATTGGCCGGGCAAAATATCCATGAGACTTTCACACCGTGTGACCTCTGGATTAATGCGACCCATCCTAAACGAAGAAAACATGATTCAACCTTCCTGAGCATGCTTTGCGAATCAGTACTATGACAACATGTGTGGCTAAGATTTTCTCCAACCATTAGAACGCTAGGGTACCGCCTCAAACTCTATTCCCATGTTCGATGTAGTAATGTCAGATGCCAAGCTCTCCTCAGTCATCCCTCTGCCCCATGATTTTGAAATGAAGCTCCATCCACTCTTTCTGCCCGTGGCCACTGGCTCATCAGTGTATATAATCATATCTCCTGGCTTTAAAATATCCTCTATCAGCTGTTGAACCTCTGCGTCGGCAAGTACAACCGCCTATTGCGTGAACTACCGTCCCAGTGTAATTACCATCTTACGCAGCTCTACGCTGAGCTTTAGAATTTTTACCTATCATTTATTCTCTTCGCCTAATACCTTTAATGTTACTGACATTGATTTGCCTTTTCAGCCTGGGGGTCATCAAAAATTTCTGTCAACAGCCCTCGTTTATTTACGTATCTTCAAATCATACCCTAATAGTTGCTACTGTTTCTTTGATATACGGCCCACTCTGATATCTACATCAATATCTCGTCTTTATAACTGTTGTTTATGTTCAGGTTTGTTTGATGTATCTATAGTTAAACATGCAAACTGTTGCTGTATAGTTTACAAGTTCTTCTCTCTTCAAACGCAATTGTTATTTTTCATTGTGACGAAACATTGAATGATCCCACCTGGGATGCACTAATGTGTATCATTATAAAACTGTTGAGATTATTTGTCTATAAACTGAAACACAAATCCACGAATGAAGCGACAAATGGCTCGTAAGATAAATATTGTAATCCGGGAGTAATCTCCGCAGGTTTTTGCAATCATCGCAGAACATCAGCGATGTCTTAAGGCAAAATTGTAATTGTATGTGCTGTGCACAGACTGTAAATATATACACAGTATATATACATACGTACATACATACATACATACATACCTACATACCTACATACCTACATACCTACATACCTACATACCTACATACCTACATACCTACATACAGACAGACAGACAGACAGACAGACAGACAGACAGACAGACAGACAGACAGACAGACAGACAGACAGACACAGACAGACACAGACAGACACAGACAGACACAGACAGACACAGACAGACACAGACAGACACAGACAGACACAGACAGACACAGACAGACACAGACAGACACAGACAGACACAGACAGACACAGACAGACACAGACAGACACAGACAGACACAGACAGACACAGACAGACAGACAGACAGACAGACAGACAGACAGACAGACAGACAGACAGACAGACAGACAGACAGACAGACAGACAGACAGACAGACAGACACACACACGCACGTGCATATTGTAAATGTGCACGGTCTACATATATAAACTCTAACACAATTATTGTATTCTTGATAGATTTAATACATATATCAAATGTTCATTAAATGACATATTTCATTATACACATCTTGTTCATGTCCATCGGGCGAAGGTGTTGACATTTTCTATGGTTGTTAGTATTCAGAGGAAGATAAAGCTAATTGTTTCCTAACACTGTCAGTAGTAAGTTAGATAATACTTTCTCACGTTCTGTTTTAAGAAATTGTTCCGTACCTTATCAGTTATTTGGATCGACCATTTGAAAATAGATTTTTTTTTTTTTTTTGGTGAACATGCAGAACAGACTCAACTGTTGTTAAAATTGTATCGTTTAATTAATCGATTACACGTATCCAGGGAAATTGAGATTGTATATGAAATAGACATTTTGTAATCTGATTGTATGTATAATGTATACATTTATAACTTATTGTTTTCGCATAAGATGTCCTTTATTTATAACTACGCATGTGTGTTTTCTTCAGTCCGTTTACAATCGTCAGAATCTTTATAAACCTTTTTTGGTTTTTAATTGTCTCATGTTTTCGTTATGAATATTTAATTTTGATAACATATTTGCAAACAGTACAAAATAATAAAAAAATATTTTTTACAACTGCTTTGCGACAATATATTCAAAACTATTATCTCCCTTTAACTTGAGTCGAGCTTGTCTGCAGTGTGAAAAGAGAACTCTTGCATGTTAGGAGGACATGCCTATAAAAAGCAAGACGGCTTGGATGATTTTGTTAGGGAACCATGAGGGGTTTAGACCAGTGCCAGTCCGCGTACATTTCCAGACAGAGAAAAAAATATCCATCCTACCATTTCCAGGCTGCCCGGCTCGCTAGCGTTGTTAGTTAAAGCTGACTTCGCGGCGACAGGGGTGATGAACTCCTTGTGGTCCGGGTTCACGCCCAGTGTAGGCAGAAAAGCCACATTTCTCACAGATTTACGGTTTGGAATCAAGGCCGAAGGGTTGTTATATCCATAGTACCGAGCCAAAGGGTTAACAACTCATGGTTTCTGGATACTTAAAAAAAAAAAATTAAATAAATCCGAGGCTAAATTACTTACATTGCTGTGAGGTAATGAGCTGCTGTGCGCGACCATGCCACGACATAAATATATGCAATTTCAGTAATTTAACCCCATCCCACGTCCAGTACATTATAGTTGTCCCATTCCATGCTCGTTACTTTAGGGTTTTCCCATTCTATGTGCGTTACTTTATGGTTGTCCCATTCCATGTGCATTAATTACTTTATAGTTGTCCTATTCCATGTTCATTACTTTTTAGTTGTCTCATTCCCTACTCATTGCTTTAATGTTGTCCCATTCCATGTCCATTACTTTATGGTTGTCCCAACTTGTATATACAGTACTGTGTAGCTATCTTCCATAATAGTATCCAGCCTTTGTCTGATTGCCTTTACCTCTTCTTCCCTGTTCGTTAGTGTTTGTTTTAGGTATAAATGCGTGGTATCCATTTACATCAGAGTAGAATTTGCTTCTTTGGCTGACATTTACAATGTTTGTTTTTTCAAACGATAATGCAAACCAACATATTGAAACAAAAGTACACAAACCACAGAAAAGGTTTTTCTGTGACAGCTTTTATTGTTTTAGCGGGACTTGATTAAAATGCATAATGGGTAATCAGTGGGTAAATAAAAAAGCAAAATAAGCGGAATCGTGAACTAACAAGAATATTATAGGTGATCTCATAAAATAAACAATACAATTTAACAAAATCATAATACTGAATGCATTAATAATCAATCTGAGCAAACGGCTAGGATCATTCTACAACATTTAGATATAATCGTGTGCATAGCACATACAAGTGTCAGCTTGTCTGTGAGACAAGCACTGAGAGATCATTCCCGGTTTCAACATCTTCCATAGTAAGTATACTTCATGGGTTCGACATATTTTCTGAGATTTAACAACAACAATAATATTAATAATAATAATATCAATAATAATATCAATAATAATAATGAAACACATATTCACATATACGCATAAAGACATGCACATGCCATTTTTCTAGCACATACGCCTCAGGCGGCGTTATGCTGACCACATTACCCACCTACTGCCGATTGGACTGTAAAAATATGGGTGCTTTTCCCATATGCCACATGCGCCTACGGCTTAAAAAGGGATCTTTACTTTACGTTTTATACGCCTCACGACAACGTCTCCTAACTTAAATTTCTCGAGAGAAACCTTCCAAGCATGTACGCTTCAAGACAAACCTTTACATCGGATACGCTATTTTAAAAAAAAACCATTGTAACATTCACAAATTAGGACAGATCCTGCCAACACAGGCGCTTTAGAGCAACCTTCGCTAACATCAATGGATTGATGTGAATTCTGAGTGTCCACATGTTTGTGGATTTGTGAGTGTCTGCGTATGTTTATGTGTGTGTGCGCACGCGCGCACTAGCGTGCATTGTAATAGCGTCTAACTGTTGATATTGCTGTTAAGTAGTAAAGCGTTGTTGGTTCCGGGGCCCAGTTTTGGAGAGAGGGAGAGGTAGTACAGAGTTTACTGCCGGTAAACGCCAAGAAGAAGAAGAAGACGAATTGGCAGTTCTCTTCCTCGCCGTCTTTTCCTATTTCCAGAAAGAACAGGGGAAAAAAAAGAGAATTATTCTCTGGGGATGAATCTTTGTTTCCCATGTTTAAACTGCTTTGATACTTCTGGAAGAAGTGCCTTCGACTTGCAGCCAGTTTTATCACATGATTGGCAATCAAGAACAATTAGTAGACAAATAAAAAAAATGCTCCTTTTTGTTTGTTTTTTTAGATCACAGAAATGTGATTTACCGAAAATAAATAAAAATACCTTGGACAGAGAAAGTTAGTACGTTTATACGGAGCGAGCATAATACACAGAAGTAACTTTATAAAACATATTAAATACCACATTGTTGATCATTTCGAGAAAAATAAAACTGAAACATCTTGTAACTAAGATTGGGAGAGAGAGAGAGAGAGAGAGAGAGAGAGAGAGAGAGAGAGAGAGAGAGAGAGAGAGAGAGAATAGGAGAATAGGTAGAGAATGACAACAGGAAAATAGTTTTGAATGCATTCATTGTGGTCTGGAGGGGGGGGGGGATATCAGCACACTGATTAATATAATCCGTTGAATATGGTGAGATCTGAAGAAGCACACCCATTGAATTAGATCGGCAAGCCACTTACTGATGGTTGTAGTAATGATGATGATGATGGTGGCGGTGATGATATTAGTGATGATGGTAACGGCGATGAGTACGGCAATAACGGTGACGATTATGTTAATGATAATGAAGATAATGGTGATGATAATGGTGAAGATAATGATGATGATGATGATAAAGATGATGACAACAATGATCATAATGATAATGATGATAATAATGATGATGATGATGAAAAAGAAAGAGGAGCAGGGCCCTGCTAATAATTATCACTACGATGACGATTATTTGACATTGATGACGTTCCCTTGGCAGAGTCTGGGTATCCATTGCTTCAAGAGAGTGTGCAGTTTGCTGTTGACCAAACATGTCTGTGAATAAATGTCACCAATATCGTTCGGCAGAGAGATCCCAACTACAGCGTCACTAACCAGAGGAACATCCAACCATGTAATCGGATACGAATTTTCAGTTAAGCGTTGAAGATGGTCGATGGTTTTGTTTAATGCCCTCATGCTGCTGACTAACTCATTCCTCAAACTCTGATGAAATGGGCTTGACATCATGTTTATGCTCATTGAAAAACGTAGTGTCTGCAGAACTGAACTGTACTTGGTCATTTCCACAATGAAGTCGGGTTGTGTGGTCTTAAAATATACAAGTAAAAGAATAATTCAATAACAGTTCAGGCAAACGCTGCTAAAATGGCTAGCAATTAAAAAAAAAAAACATTCTTCATCTTCTTATTCTTCCTCTTCAAGCATTCCGAGCCCTTAAAGTTCACTGGTACAGATATCACCCGCCTCCTTTCATCTCCGTGTCTGGCCATCTCGTTCTAAGTGTTTGCATGTCTGCTTCGATAGTATCTCTCCGATGTCTTTTTGGTCTGTCTCATGATCTATGGCCGTTTAACTGTCTTGTATTCACAGTTTTCACCTCTCTGTCATCTGCGATTCTTCTATATGTTCCAGCAATTTCAGTCTATTAGCCCTCAGGACGTCAGTGATCAAGGGTGATGTAAACAGATTATGAATTTCATTGCTTCTGCTTCTTCCTTACTATTTACTGCAGTCTATTCCTCGATTATATCCAGTGCGATCTTTTCCATATCATGGTTGGAAATCAGCCTGGTACTTTCCGGTTTCTCTCATCCGTTTTCTTTGCGGGCTTTTTCTTGGTCATCTGTGTTTCCTCTGTCCATTTGTTTCTCATTTCAATGCCCGTTTAGTGATTCTTTGCTTCTTTTCAGGAAATGTACCACATGATTTTTCATTATAACTGTTGAAACCAGGGGTTGTGCATATATATTCTGAGGAAATTGACATTTTCTTCTTCACACTCACAAACACAATGATATCAGCACACTGATTAATATAATCCGTTGAATATGGTGAGATCTGAAGAAGCACACCCATTGAATTAGATCGGCAAGCCACTTACTGATGGTTGTAGTAATGATGATGATGATGGTGGCGGTGATGATATTAGTGATGATGGTAACGGCGATGAGTACGGCAATAACGGTGACGATTATGTTAATGATAATGAAGATAATGGTGATGATAATGGTGAAGATAATGATGATGATGATGATAAAGATGATGACAACAATGATCATAATGATAATGATGATAATAATGATGATGATGATGAAAAAGAAAGAGGAGCAGGGCCCTGCTAATAATTATCACTACGATGACGATTATTTGACATTAATGACGTTCCCTTGGCAGAGTCTGGGTATCCATTGCTTCAAGAGAGTGTGCAGTTTGCTGTTGACCAAACATGTCTGTGAATAAATGTCACCAATATCGTTCGGCAGAGAGATCCCAACTACAGCGTCACTAACCAGAGGAACATCCAACCATGTAATCGGATACGAATTTTCAGTTAAGCGTTGAAGATGGTCGATGGTTTTGTTTAATGCCTTCATGCTGCTGACTAACTCATTCCTCAAACTCTGATGAAATGGGCTTGACATCATGTTTATGCTCATTGAGAAACGTAGTGTCTGCAGAACTGAACTGTACTTGGTCATTTCCACGATGAAGTCGGGTTGTGTGGTCTTAAAATATACAAGTAAAAGAACAATTATATAACAGTTCAGGCAAACGCTGCTAAAATGGCTAGCAATAAAAAAATAAAAACATTCTTCATATTTTTATTCTTCCTCTTCAGCATTCCGAGCCACTAAAGTTCACTTGTGCAGATATCACCCGCCTCCCTTCCATCTCTGTGACTGGCCTTCTCGTTCTAGTTGGCTACTCTAAGTGTTTGCATGTCTGCTTCGATATTATCTCTCCACTGTCTTCTTGGTCTGTCTCATGATCTATGGCCGTTCGTCTGTCTTGTATTCACAATTTTCACCTCTCTGTCATCTGCGATTCTTCTATATGTTCCAGCTATTTCAGTCTATTAGCCCTCAGGACGTCAGTGATCAATGGTGATGTAAACAGATTATGAATTTCATTGCTTCTGCTTCTTCTTTACTATTTCCTGCAGTCTATTCCTCGATTATATCCAGTGCGATATTTTCCATATTATGGTTGGTAATCAGCCTGGTACTTTCCGGTTTCTCTCATCCGTTTTCTTTGCGGGCTTTTTCTTGGTCATCTGTGTTTCCTCTGTCCATTTGTTTCTCATTTCAATGCCCGTTTAGTGATTCTTTGCTTCTTTTCAGGAAATGTACCACATGATTTTTCATTATAACTGTTGAAACCAGGGGTTGTGCATATATATTCTGAGGAAATTGACATTTTCTTCTTCACACTCACAAACACACACACACGTATACTTACAAACACACATACACACACACGCACACACATACACACACAAGAAATTATATCTTCACGGTTCACACGCTTTCTCTCAAGTAAAAATGCAATACGGGTCTCCTCGACTTTGTTCCGAGTTTTGTTACGACTAAAAGGTTATACAAACTGTTGATAAAATAAAATAAAAATGCAATCTATGTACGTCTAATTATTGTTAATAATGTGAAAAAAGAGATGGTATATACTCTGTTGCATCAGTTCAGGGAACCTTTTGACTCTACCAGTGTAAGTTATCTTTCCTTATTTACAATTTTTATTTAATTATTTATTTGTTGTGGTTGTAAGTGCAGATGGTCGTAAGACGCATAAGTCGTAAGTCGAGGAGAAGATGTTTTTACTTTCATTGGAGCACTTCCGATCCACTGTGATTTCGTAATCCAGCGATATTATTGCACTATCTAATTGTATAGCTGCTAATATAGCATCCTTATTGGATTGTGCAGATCTGAAAATATTTGCTAATTATTACACAGATTCTTACAATATTTTACGAACTAACCCCAGCTTTTATTGGTTGTTTGTGGTTATACCACACAGTTTGTGCGTCCTGTAGTTTGCCACTACCCTCTGGAGGCTTCGTGGTTTATACTATTTTTTTTTTATCAACGCAAAGCATTTATACAAACGATATGGCGGCAGACCGCCTTTCGCTAGTTCCAACAGTGGTATCGAGATCTGACCGTTCACAGTTAATGGCAAACTACTAAACATGAAATAGTGAAATCACAAAAGGTCAAACAACGCTACGGTTGGTTCTGTGCGCCCTGTAAAGGATACAAACAACAACAACAACAAAAATACTTACCACATTTTCTGCTGGCAGGAGACCAACACACAGTTCGCAGCGCACGATGAACGTTTTTCCTGTCTGAAACTGACATAAAAACAAAACAATTATTATCACTTATGTTACTGAATTTTGGCAGTCAAAGGCATTTGTGTTTAACTATCTGGCAACATGGAATAAAAGCTGTAGACCAGGGGTGGGTCAACTATTGGCCGCGGCTGCACAGGCCGGCGAGTAATGTTTACTATCTCTATCTTCTTTTACCCCACCAGGACATCACACAAGCGAGAAACACCCGATGACACAGAGTGCCACCATGTGGATGAAGATCACCTGTGGAGAGGTCCCAGAAACCGCGTTCAGACATTAGACCATATTTATGGCTGGGCTATATTGCGGCGTGGACTAAAGGGAATAAACCGTGTCTAAATGTAAAAATAATTAGCACTACCCCTACTGTGTGTGCTTAGTGACCATTAAGTATAATTCTTGTTCTGCTTTGGGTTCACCGGCTGTAACACTGCTTTCCCCTCCCCCCCCCCCCCCCCCCCCACATCCTGGACCGTAGGCCAGTTTCGTTTAATTATGTCTCTATGAGTTTTCTTTAAAAAGTCTTCTAACTAGAGGTTAATGTGTCACAGGCAAGGATGAGGCACTGAGATAAAGCTTCCTGTCGTCTTTACTTCCCAAAACATTTCTGACACTAATTTCAGGCTTTATCTGCCTGGGTAATGAGTTTTCTTTTCTTCTTCTTCTTCTTCTTCTTCTTCTTCTTCTTCTTCTTCTTCTTCTTCTTCTTCTTCTTCTTCTTTCTTCTTCTTCTTCTTCTTCTTCTTCTTCTTCTTCTTCTTCTTCTTCTTCTTCTTCTTTTTCTCTTCCTCTTTTACCTCTTCGGATGTTGAGGGAGATATTGGGTTCTGCTTTTTACTTGACCATAAACCAATCGTGGTGTTATATATGAGTTTATCTTATGTTATCGTTCCATTTCGTTCTTGGTTTACCTTGGGCTCTACGTCCTTTTTCTCTTTTGGTGCATGTCGTATATGCTGTGGCGTCACAGGGCCAACGATTTGATTTGCTGTCGTTTTATTATTTTTTGTTTATACATTTTAAAATGATGAAGTTCAAGCCACCAAAAAAGAAAAAAGAAAAAAAAAAACAGCAGAGAAACTTAAATATACGTAATATTTTACAAACCGTCGCTTTTCAGACAGATGCATGAGCATGTGGACTAGCATCTGAGACAACAAATCATGTCCTCCAAGACTGTTCCAAATAGGCCATTTCAAGGCAAAACTTTTGGCCAAGAGAAAGAGAAACGGTGCAAGTCAAACTTTACGGGTCGCTGAGTGAATTACAAAAGACAGTGAACTTCATACTAGAGCCAACATTGCAGATATATATAATATATTTCAAGCGAACGAAAGAAGAAGATGAAAAACAATTTAAAATAGGTTCTGTTCCGACGTTTATCTGCAGTAATAACAAAAACTTACCAATGTTTGATTAAGGTCAGACACTGCATCAAATGTTCCATTAATTTCGAAGCAAGGGTCATCACTCCCGTGGACTCTGCCAGCCTGCATGCCGAGCACAGCCAGACCTGTGGAATATATTTCACTGTTAGAACATATTACGTAAGTAGAAAAACAAAAAGTAGGTAACATATAGTTGTACCCAGATAATTTTCACTGTAACAGTTTCTCATCAGAAAACATATGTAGCATATAGTTGTACCCAGATAATTTTCACTGTAACAGTAAGACTCATCAGAAAACAAATGTAGCATATAGTTGTACCCAGATAATTTTCACTGTAACAGGAACACCTATCAGAAAACATATGTAGCATATAGTTGTACCCAGATAATTTTCACTGTAACAGGAACACCTATCAGAAAAAAGTCAGCAAAATAGCTGTACACGAAAGCCAAGTTAGCGCAATGTTAATGCTTCTGCCTATCGGACCAGGGTTCTTCTTTGTCGATTCGATCAGTTTTACCATACAGAGCTGGCATTATATACCCCATAATTACATACCCCTTACGCCTAATGGTGTTAAACGAGAACTCTTAATTAGCTTCACTTATAGGTTCACTTGGATAGTTTTCCCTGTAGTGATAAAGCGCGTGTGTGTATGTGTGTGTACGTGTGTGTATGTGTGGTTGTAAGTGTGTGTGGGTAGTTTTCCTGACATTAGTCAAAGTAATAGTTATATTTTAATAGTTTTATAATTTCCAACTTCTGAACCGATTATTTGACCAGCCCTGCGACTTCTATGGTCTCTCTATGGTCTTATCCTAGAATAGAAACCAATATGACTAATCCCAGATATTATATTCCACTGCCAGGGAAGATATTAGCGCATTTACAAATATCTAAGGAGTTTTTTTTTTTTTTTTTTTCTAGACTGTAACAGTTAGACGTCTAATTATTTCTTTTGACAGCCTGTGTGTGTTGCATTCCTATAAAATATGAGTAAAACAAGCAGAAAATACTTTTTCAAGTACCTAAAAGCAAAAGAATGTTTCTTAAGGCTTACATAGACAGATCATGTGTAGCATCATATTCTCTGAGCTCTGAATGGACTAACAGGCAATTGAATTATAATTGATGGTCTATATGAGTTGACTTGAGGAATTGTGTTTGCTGAATGTTGTATTGATGGAGTCCACTATTTATATGAGTTTTAAATCCGCAAAGAACGAGATTATCACCTATGCAGAGGTCTCATCTTTATCTCAAGTGCAGACTTGAGGAGCCCATTTCCCAACGGGTTTGGGATTTCAAGGCTGCGGGAAATAACTTTCTCAATGGAAGATTAAAAGCTGCTTGAGGAACTTCCAGTCATAAGATTTTGTGATAAGCTCTCAGCTGTGTTAAAATCTTGTGGGGTGGGGGGGGGGGGGACAAGCAGCCTAAGATACGAATTTTAATCGTAACTGGTTTAACACTGTTGTAATAATAATCAGATTGTTGTTTTTCATTTTCCATTATTTGAAATAACTATCGCATGAGTGATTGGAAAATGTGGTGGAAATACCGGGCATCGATTGAGTGGAGAGCTCACTATTGGAGGATACAGATTTTCTAGATTATATGGGGGGGGGGGGTGTTGATACTGCAACGATTGAGCATAACAGATTTGATTTGATTTGATTTGATCAAGAACCGACATCACAGCACTCAAAACATAAGCGCTCCGTCCCCATCTTCAGCAGCCAGCGAAGAGTTCCGATACTAATGGTGCCAGTAGCATTTTAATTACACGTCCGTCTTGCCTTTCCTCTGAGCCTCGAGCATCTGCCAGAACCTCTCGTCACTCCCCGCTGCATCAGTCTCACCAGACTGTGGTGATCCATCTGCTCCTCCGAACTGTACACGCTCTCTCACAAGGCACTAACCACGTCTGTCTTATCATGTATCAATATTCCACCAAGTTGTGCAGAGCCAGCCAGTCTGTTCGCCTGTTTATTTCTCAACTCACCGGCGTGCCCCGGTGAAAAAATTCAGACAATACTCCTCACCAGTGTCCTCCGCATTGAAGCATGACACTCTGCACGAAGCATACCTCTTCTGATCTTCCTCGGCATGCTTTCTGAGTCAGTTACAATTGGGCATAACAGAGAGAGAGACTGCATACTCAAAATTATTGAATGGAAGTAGACCATTAAGCAGACCAAGAAAACAGTACATAGGCAAGCCTACAAATACTTGTAGTCACCAAACGGAAAGAGCGCAAGAGACCTCCACTTAAGGAGATGAATGAGGATGAGTGTTGTCCATTGCAGTAAACGTCAAGAGTGCGTAACGCTAACGAAGAAGAAGAGAAAGAAGAAGAAGAAGAAGAAGAAGAAGAAGAAGAAGAAGAAGAAGAAGAAGAAGAAGAAGAAAAGAAGAAGAAGAAGAAGAAGAAGAAGAAGAAGAAGAAGAAAAAGAAGAAGACATAGTAGTAGTAGTAGTAGTAGTAGTAGTAGTAGTAGTAGTAGTAGTAGTAGTAGTAGTAGTAGTAGTAGTAGTAGTAGTAGTAGTAGTAGTAGTAGTAGTAGTAGTAGTAGTAGTAGTAGTAGTAGAGTAGTAAAAGTAGTGGTGGTGGTAGTAGTAGTTATAGTAGTAGTAGTATTGATTTGGTGGTGGTATGGGAGTAGCAGTAGTAGTGATTAGCCATTGCTTAATGAATTGTTCGACGTTGATATCGTTAGGGAGATCAGACATGGGCGAGGAGAGGAGTGGGTCAGAATGTCCCAACAAAACTCAGACTTGTGCAAGGTTCTGACCACACTGGGCCTCGAAAGCAGGGACTGGCCAGCGGGTGTTGCAGGATCAATAGTTCGACAAATGATGAAGGACAATTATCGCCCAAGTGATGTGATAATCTATTCAGATGGCTCTGCACTGAGAAGCAAACGCAGCTTATGGGGCGGGGGCGTGTGTGGGGTGAGGGGGACGTGTGTGGGGTGAGGGGGGCGTGTGTGGGTGGGGGGGGGTCTTAGCCAAAGTTATTTGAGACAGTCGCTGCGTTCTTTCTCTGGCTTGAGAATCAGCTGTACACACATTTCGTAATTGTAACCGACTTACAGAGCATGTTGAGAAAAGTGGAGACCGGTGTGCTCCGTGAAGAGTGGCTAGCATTGCTTCAGAGGTCCCGGGTAGTTAGCGTCCTTTGGATATGTTCCCCGTGATATGTATGACACGCTAGATGTTGTAAATCCCCTTTGTGGGCGAGTGAACTGTGCGAAAGCACAGATGGATTTTCATAGTCTGAAAAGAATGGTGTTGCGATGAGTTATCAGGGGATCGGGTCGCTATCAGAACTCAAGAGAAAGATGTGGATATACAGAATACTGTCAAGGTATCACTGGAATTGGAACTCCAACATGGAAGATCAAGAGATAGACTTTGATATAGATAGACTGGATTGTCTCACGGAGAAGCACAGACTTGAATTCAACTTATCAAACTGCTGTTCAGAGCCGTTCTTAACAGCATTATTGGCCCCTGGGTAAAACAGTGTGCTGAGGCTCCTACGACAACCACTCACAGGAATGGCATTTTTATGTATGGCAAGTCACCTGACATACATAGATTTGGATGGGCCCTTATGCTGGTGGGGCCCCTATGCTGGTGGGGCCTCCGGGCAAGTGCCCAGCGGGCTCCTACGTTAAGACGGACCTGCTGCTGTGCTTTCCAAACCATTTCCACGTTTAATAGAGCCAAGAACTTCGTTTCCAAGACAACATGATACTTACGAGCCAGTGATCTTCCATGTTCAGATCCTTCAGTATGTTATTTTGTGTTTCTTGGCCCATAGTATAATAAGAATCTTTCTGTAGCATTTCAGTTGAAAACCCCAAATTTCCTTCCTTTGTGAATGCGAGATAGTCTGCGATTCCCATCTGAGTGTTGAATGTTGAATGAGAATTGACATCATAGCACTCCGGACACTCCTATTAGTGCTCCGTCCTTATCTTCAGCAGCAAATGATGAGTTCCAGTTCCGATGGTACCAGTTACTCTGACTGTACATCAGTCTCTCTTTTCCCTTAAGTGTTGAGCGTCGGCCAGATCCCCTGATAACTCCCTGGAACGCCATTTTCCTCAGACCGTAATAACCTATTTGTGCCTCCGCACTGTTTCACATCCGAATTTTGCTGCAGGAATAAGACATGCTCTCAGAATGATGACTTTGATTTGCTTGCTGGTGCTTAGCTGTAGGATTTTAAAGCTGGTTAACAATAAGCTAATAAAAGATGATTGCGTGAGGGTTTATGTAAAATATTTTACAAGGGAGAGTAAGTAGAAGGCGAGGAGAGAGAGAGAGAGAGATAAATAGGAGGTAGAAGCGAAAAAAGGGAGAGAATGAATGAACGAATGAACTTTGTTTTCAAGGCGTTACAAATTGAGCACAGGCACCTCTTACATTCAGCCCTTCAAGCATTCATCTTTCATACAACTCTTGCATTTCATACTGTTTAACAAAAAAACCGCATAGTTTTCCGGTGGTGCGTTTTTATTAGTTTGTAAAAGAAAATACCGTACTCGGGTATGTGAAAAGCAGACTAAACTGTTGTTTACCGTGTTCAGTGGACATGTGGGCGTAAATTACGTGGCTTTTTGTAATTGTTACAACGCAGTGGTCAGTTGTGTTTAAGACCATATTTGTGAGCATAGCTCACGATGCGCGCACGAGAAAGCAACATAATTTGCGGTGAACACTATTAAATGCCTACGCAACTGATAATCCGATAAAAGGATAACGCTACACCAAAACGATCAGTTCATTTTCAAGCAGTCGCGAATGGCACCACTCTCGATAAATTTAAGGAATATTGCTATTGGCCATTGCAGGCAGGAGGGAGTCAAAGTCAAGTTGCAAGGCATGTAAACGTGCATCAGAGTACAATCAGTCGACTTTGGCACCAGTTCCAAGCCACTGGCTTAATCGAAGACCAAAATCGCAGTGGACGACCCAGAGTGACAACAGCAGCGGAGAATCGCTTTATTCGGCTTCGTCACCTCAGAGACAGGTTTACAACAGCTTCCTCAACTGCACAGTCATTGCCTCCAGGACGTCATGTGTCTGATCAAACTGTTCGGAACAGACTGCAGGATGTTGGACTTTCGGCTCGACTATTACACTAAGTACCTGTCCTTACGCGTCGCCACCGCCAAAATGGACTTCTTTGGGCCAACATCGTCCCTAGGTTAGTGACAATCAGTGGGGACGTGTCTGGTTCAGTGACAAAACTTTCTGTTTGTTGCAGCGTCATGATAGACAGCGTAGGGTCTACCGTAGATGAAATTAAGGTTTAGTCCAAAATTGTGTTGATGAAGCTCTGCTGCACGGTGGTGGAGGTGTAATGGTATAGGGAATGATCAGTTACAACGGAAGGGGTCAATTGATGCACATTGAAGGAAGCTTGAATGCGCAACGTTACGTCCATGAAATTCTTCTACCACATGTCCTTCTATTTTGGGATGCCAACAGATATCTTTTTCAACAGGACAACGCCAGACCCCATTCTGCACAGCTGACTACGCAGTTCCTGGCTGCCAATAAGATTCAAACCCTTCCCGGGCTATCCCTGTTTACAGACATGAGTCCAATTGAGCACCTGAAGGATGAGCTGCAAAGACGTGTTGTCGTCGAAACGTTGTTCCAGCCATCTGTTCCTGATCTGTTCCATGCACTCCAGGAAGAGTGAGCAGCCATCCCACAGGCCCATATCAGACATCTGATCTTATCAATGCCCAGGAGATGCCAGTCACTGATCCCCGCAAGAGGAGGCCACACACAATACTAAGGGAAAAGGCCTACGCTTATAAACTATCTTGACCCAAATGCAAAAAAAAGGTGTCAATTGATTGGTGGAACCCTAAGGTATTATTGTGTTAAATTTGAGTAACTTCACTTACAAAGATGCAGAATGTCAAAACTGTGAGTATGTTTGTTCCTTTAAGTACCTATGCGTTTGTTATTTTAACAGTATATATATATATATATATATATATATATATATATATATATATATATATATATATATATATATATATATATATATATATATATAATATATAAAGCATATCTTATATATTATATAGATTTGGGCTATACTCCGAATAAAGGGCACGAAAGATGGCGGCTGCAAAATGTCCTGACGAGAATCAGTCACGTGTCAATTGCGCACTTGTGGTCACGAGCACATCGCAGGAAAACTAGGATTAGTGTCTGTTTACAATTTCGAGAAACGGAACAAACCGCCGAGTTTAACTCGCGCGGCGCGGATGCGGCTAAACAAACATCTCCTGCAGCTTTGCTCGTGAGTCCTAGCCATCTAGTTTTGCCCCATTCCACGCCGCGTATAGCGGCGCTGGAGATACATTCGGCAGTGGCGGTAGTCGCCGGAAAACCGCAAATTAAGTCGCCGGAAGTGCCCAATTGACACGTGACCAAGGCCCTGTTATTTGGAGAATAGCCGGTTTGTGGATGCTACTAAAAAGAAAGCTGCGTTACCAATGCGGTAGGATCCGCGCCTTGTTCCGATCGTACTTAGCCGAGTTTCAATGGCGTAACTGCCACAAACAGCAGATTTTCGGGCACTATTTACAACTTCTTTCGTTCCTTATTAGTTTTGACTTCAATTTTTGAATGTTTACAACACATGACACGGGACTGAGGCTCGTCAGGATATTTTGCTGTCGCCATCTTTCGTGCCCGTTATTCGGAGGATAGCCTTCAGTTATTATTTAAATGTATATTAAAAACACAAAGGCATGGATGAACAAATGCATACCTACACATACATATGTAAAAATGCCCACAAATCGCAGAAACATACAAGAGCACATACATACACACAGCCCTTACACACCCAGAGAGGTACAAATTGATGGCACACACACACACACACACACACACACAACTGAAACAGGTATATACACAATCACAGATAAAACACATATTCACAGACGCAACACATACACACAGACCCAACACACAGAAAAAAATTACACAGACACGACATACACACAGATACGACATACACACCGACACGACGTACACACAGACACGACATACACACCGACACGACATACACACAGACACGACATACACACAGACACGACATACACACAGACACGACATACACACAGACACGACATACAGACAGACACGACGTACACACAGACACGACATATACACTGACACGACGTACACACAGACACGACATACACACAGACACGACAAACACACAGACACGACAAACACACTGACACGACGTACACACAGACACGACATACACAGACAACACACATCGATACAACATACACAGGCAAATTACTCTCACAGAAAAAAACATAGACACAACCAATAGACACAAACGCAGTTCATAAATACAGACACAACACAAGCACATCGTTCACAAACACAGCACAAATAGACATACCACAAACACATAAAAACAACACTCACACAACACTCACAACATACAGACACACACACGTTTTCAGACACAACACTCACACAACACAACACTCACAACATACAGACACAACACTCACACAACACAACACTCACAACACTCACAGGCACACACTCACTTAGAAACAGCACGTACTCACAGGTAAGCACAGACTCTCAAACACAACACACACACAAAAACAGTACATATACACAGACACAACAATACACAAACACAACACTCACAGATATAGAGCACTCATCCATATACAGCACTCACACAGTCACAAAATCCCACACACAGACACAGCACACTCAGACCCACTCTCACACAACACTCCACCACAGAGGCAACACACATAGACAGAGACACCAACAAACACACACATGCATCGCTCGCTCGCATACAACACATTCACACTGATACAGCACTCACAGACTCAACACTCATACATACACAACACTCATACATACACAACATTACACAAACGCAACACTAAAAGACAGCACACCAACACAGACACAGCACACTTCCAAAAACACGACACACACCCGCACTGACACAACACGCCTCGCACAGAAACAACACTCACTCAGCACACACAATACACTCATAAACACAAACATACATTCATTGGAACATGCACACTCACAGGCACAAAAAATGCACACAGTCACAACACACACACGCACACGGGCACAACACTCATAAAGAAAAAGCACTCACACAGACACAACATTCACACATATAATACTCTCAGACATAATACAACTTTCACAGACTTAGTACTCACAGACACGAGAGAGAGAAAGAGAGAGAGAGAGAGAGAGAGAGCGCGCGCGAAAGAGGATGAGAGATAAGTGGGGGGGGGGGGGGAGGGGTTGTGAAACGTAATGAATAAATCAAAACGTTCATTATTTCTCGCCAATGGCACAGAGCAACTCATATGTTTACCCCCCGTCTGTGGGCGGTTATCTCTTTGATTAGATAACCTAATCGACAATGCGAGTTCTTCAACTGGTTTCCGGGAAAGTCCATTGGAATACAACATTCACAGATGGTGAATCAAGAACGATTAGTTTTAAACGGTAATATTTCGTAGACAGGGCGTTTCTAAATCTAAGGTGTAATTATCAATTTCAGTTAATTTTTCCTGTATGCTTTTTTGTGGGATCGAGATGACGGTTAGCATTACACGGGCCGAAAGTACTAAATGATAAGAGGCTTTAGAAGAAATAAGATAAAGAGGTCGCCGTTATCTCGTCTTCTTATTTACCTGTCTTCATCTGGTTCATCAGTTTATAAACATAAATCCAGCGGTGGACGAACAACCAGAACTTTCCGCTGGAGTTTACAGCCAGTGAATGCGAGAACAACACTATTAGAGCAAAGGCATTCCTACCCTTATGTATTTCTGTGATTAAAGGTTAGTTAAAGAATTTAATATTTTCACGAACCTTGAGTTCAACTTATTTTGTTGTTGGTATTGTCTCACTGATACCCGGTTGTAGCCCACTGTCGTGGTTTTCTGTATTTGTCTTGCGTGATGATAGACTTGTTTCTCTTTTTTTGCAGGTTTCAGCCACACCATTTATTCATCTCTTTCTTGGTGTTGACATCGCCTTACTCTAAGATGTTCTGCTGTAAACAATCTCAGATGCAGTTTGGTCTGGCTGCATTCTCACTAGATGACCGAACCATTTCATTCTTTGTCTGTCATTATAGGACAGACAGTCTTATTCCAACTCTCTCTCTCTCTCTCTCTCTCTCTCTCTCTCTCTCTCTCTCTCTCTCTCTCTAATGCTGGTGTTTGTACCTTGTCCCTTCTTGCGTTTTTAGTGACCTTACAGAGACACGGTCTTATTCCAACTCTCTCTCTCTCTCTCTCTAATGCTGGTATTTGTACCTTGTCCCTTCTTGCGTTTTTAGTGACCTTACCGAGACACGGTCTTATTCCAACTCTCTCTCTCTCTCTCTCTCTCTAATGCTGGTGTTTGTACCTTGTCCCTTCTTGCGTTGTTAGTGACCTTACAGAGACAGCATATTTTACAGGTAATTTTCTGTTCTAGTGCAATATTCATTGTCCATGTCTGGCACAGATAGCATAAAGCATAAAGACTACCAGACTACCAGCATAAAGTAGGGATAAAGATGATGCTATCATTATTTGCTGTTTTGCCCTGAGTACTAAGGTTCAGTTTCTGTGGTGGACATTAATAAAAAAACCGGTTCTCATGGTTTTTTTGGAAAGTTGTATGAGAGTTGCACCATGGAAGAGATTGTTGCCTCGCCACAGACAGCAGTGTGCGTTAAGTTATTTTGTTAGTTAATTGAAATATTATCCTCATTACACATCGGACAAGCCCATAAGCGCTTGGATCCCATCTTCAGTATATCCTCCAGCGTGTGGCGACAGTATATCCCCCAGCGTGTGGCGACAGTATATCCCCCAGCGTGTGGCGACAGTATATCCCCCAGCGTGTGGCGACAGTATATCCCCCAGCGTGTGGCGACAGTATATCCCCCAGCGTGTGGCGACAGTATATCCCCCAGCGTGTGGCGACAGTATATCCCCCAGCGTGTGGCGACAGTATATCCCCCAGCGTGTGGCGACAGTATATCCCCCAGCGTGTGGCGACAGTATATCCTCCAGCGTGTGGCGACAGTATATCCCCAGCGTGTGGCGACAGTATATCCCCCAGCGTGTGGCGACAGTATATCCCCCAGCGTGTGGCAACAGTATATCCCCCAGCGTGTGGCAACAGTATATCCCCCAGCGTGTGGCAACAGTATATCCCCCAGCGTGTGGCAACAGTATATCCCCCAGCGTGTGGCGACAGTATCTCCCCCAGCGTGTGGCGACCGATAACACCAGTTCTGTATTGGTTTACTTTTCTTACCTGTGTAGTGTTCATGTTTGGCGACACCGCTTTTTATCTTGTAGTCTTTTAAGTGTTGCTGTGTCAACGTCGTCTACTGAATCATCTTCTTGTCCTGCCTCCTTGAGAACGTCGGCTTGGTCCATTAATTTTCCTGTACCTACCGTGACCTTGCCAGCAAGCCAATCCGCTCGTTCAATTTCTCTCACCCCAGATTGTCCTTGCCCAAAAATAAAACTAACTCCTTTCAAACAAGATCTCCTCGGCGACTCCAACTATTTTCTTTGAATCTATCCTGTCTCTATTTTCTTAAGCATGCTCATGGAATCATTGGAAAGCATGCATGGGTCTCTAGCCACATCATTGCTTTTGCATTTGTTACCGCCATCACCACCTTAGTCAGACAACTTGTAGTCGAGGCAAAAGCTTGCTTTCTTCTTTTACAGTTTTTTCTTGAACCAGAACCGTGAAAGCCCATGAACTTTGTACGTGTCGATCGGCGGATCCATCAGTGTAGATAACTGCAACTCCGTCAGCAGAATGTTCAAGAACTAAGTGGGTGTACTGTAGCCCACCTTTATTGTGAAGGCGGCACACGCAGTTGTTTTTCTAAATTCCTACCCTCAACATCTGCTGAGTAAGACTGAGCACAAATGGGTGCCTCATAAAGTAAAGGACTGTTTTTGACACCATTAGGCATATTGGTTATATAATGCTGGACCAACTGGCACTCGGATGATGTGGTCAACATCACATTAGCCGCCTTTACTTCCCAGGATATTACTTAATACCCATTTAAGGCTGGGTCGACCTGGGATCCAAGCTCATTTATTTTTAGAATTCCGCTCCATTCAGATTTAAACCCGTGAGCTTTGGATTTGCAGGCAAGCATCTAGATTATAGTTAACAAATCTGCTGTTATGACCTGAAGTTTTAAAGAAAATGCATGCATGCACGCACGCACACACACACACTCACACACAACAATGACAACACTTGAAAACTGTGTTTTATCTCCAAAATGCTAGTAACAACTCCATGGATATACTTTGCGAAATGATGGCCTCAACAAAGAGAAAAGAGACACTGCATAAGTGATCGAGCAAGTAACAATTTATTATCAAATAATATAGTCCATATAATAAACACTTAGGGAAAATGTGTTGTGTTGAATATCAATGATCAAATAATAGTTAAAAGGTTATCCTGTTATCAAATTATGTCAAGACGTCTTCCTTATGTTGCAGTGCTCTTTTCAATATAAAGACTCTCAATCTTTCTTCAGTTTTCCTGCTTCCGTCCACTTTTAAACAATTTAAATAATTTTACATTCAGAATATATAAAAACTGAGAGGTATGTAGAACAACTTGCAATTTTGAAAAACAAAACCCCCCAAAAAAAACATATTCATTGGACTAGAACACAAATTTAGGTGAATATCAAGTTACAAAAAACTGAAAACTGATTTTATCAAATTACTGTACACATTAGTGCAGGACATTTACAGAGAACATGTCACAAAAAATATAATATACATAATGTTCAATTAACTATTAACAAAAAGAAAATGAAAAAAAACTACTTATTTGATGATTGTGCTAAAATTTTTGTTATTTCTAATTTCACATTGCAGAAATAATGCATTAACTCTTTGAGTCCCAGGGGGTTTAGCATCAGAGGCCCAAGGGGTAGTCAAAAGAGATGTAAAATCGGTGCATCTTGCGTTCAGTGGGCCTCTAGGCGGGAACCTATGAACGTATGATGCGTTCCTTGGGACTCAAAGAGTTAAGTAGTCTCATATTTAAGTCCTACAAACAAAACAAAACAAAAACAGGATTGGAAAATAACACCTTCTTCAACTTAAGTATGTTATGATATGTGCAAATAAAATGCTCTAGGAGAGCTGCTGACTTCACTAGAAGAGACAGAAATCAATCAAGGTCTTCAAAGAAGCTATCAATGGTTTCCATTCAGTTAAGATCTGCAGCCCTCTCTAATTTTCAAAGGTCTAGCACAGACATTATACTTTTCAAGTCATTCAGTACTAAGTTACCTCACTATGTTTGTTGGGCACTACTCACATTGAAGGTGTTTCTTAACCCCTTTTACAGTTGTGACACTAATACATGCTTAATTGCTGCTTTACATGGCTGTCTTTTACAGTGTCATTATGTTAACCTACTGTGGCTTATCAGCTATTAGTTAAAGCAATACATTTCTGTTGTCAAATGAATTAATAAATAATATCTGATTGGCACTGAAAGAATTTATAGTCGTACTGAAGAATTTTTCATTTATAAACATTTGAACAACAACAACAACAAAAAATACTGCATTCTAAATCAGAGGGTCTTTTGTAAATGAAGTTTGATTGCAAAATTATATCATTAATATATTCATTGCTCTATTGTGCCATAAAATTCACTTAGAAAAATGACTTTGGCTCACAATATATTTCTTTATTCCAATTTATCCTGTGCAATCACTTTGATACTATAGATGGGATTCAGTCCAGCATCTTCGGCTCCACTCATCAACGTTCGCCTCAGGGTTTCTCTTGGCCTTCTCATTTCCTCAATCCATTTAATTCCAATTGCAGTACCTATTTTGTGATTCTGTTTGTCTATTCTCAGAATTTGTCCAGTGTAGCGCCATTTTCTCTCTCTCTCTTTATAACTGTTGTTACCAGTGTTTGCCGAGACATTTCTTTTATTTCTTCAGCCCTTTTTTAATTCATCACATTTTATGTTCATTGTTGTTCTCAGATCACGGATCCCTCAAAATTGTTTTAGGGACAACTGAATGGAAACCACTGTGCTAAATATGATAGTGATGATAAAAGCTATGAATATGATGGGAAAACAGAAACAATACAACCAAAACTGTATCTCATACAAAAGTAACACACATGTCTCATTAGCTGGACTAGCAAGAAGTTGCAAGTAATGGTAACATTTTCAAATAAAGAGAATTATACATAAATGAAGAACATTAACATGGTTGTTTTAAAACACATATACAAAGATACATCATATCCAAATAAACAGCGACATATGCAAGAAATCATCACTACGAGGCATGTAAATATGCATGTGTGATCACGGGTTGCTATCTTACACAATCATCAGTCTCAGATCAGATCAGATAAGTGTTCTTGTTCCAGTGACAGCTTGTGGCAGAGTCATCCAGGTATTTTTTCTTTGTCTTAACTTGATCTTTTCTTATAACACGCCATCCCCCCCCCCCCCCCCCCCCTCTTCCTTTTTCAATTATGACCATGTTCAATGTCTGGATCTACACAGTTTCATTTGTCTTCGAACCATCGATAGAATTTTTAGCCTTTTTATCAGAAACTCTGCTTTTGCCTCAAAAACAGCATGTCTTAAAACAAGTACAGCAGTTATTTCTCAGCTTTTCATTCAGAAATCACGTGTCTTCTTACTGATATAACAGGCATTTCATTGCTTTCCCTCAAAAACCACATGTCTTCTGACAAGGTTTAAAATACGCACATAGCGTGATTTTTAATCAATCATACAAGATGATCATTGCAATAATAAAATAAAACAACAATAAAATTGAACAATACAAATGAGAAAATTATTACATGCAAATTGTGAGAAACATTCCGAAAAACAACGGTGTCTAAGATAATCTCCTAGTGCAGTCTATGCAGATCTGATAAGTGAGTAAAGCTCTAAACTGTGATACAAAGTACTTTCTCTTGCCAGAGCAGTAGCTAGCTCATTTATTTTGATCAATAATAGTATTTTAAGACATTAATATTGTAAGCAGACTATATTTAATCTAGATTTAGTACAATTACCAAACTTAGTAATATTATTGTTTAGAAATGTAGGTGAAATGTGAGAACATATTCTAGTGTTTGTAATGAAGATGATTATGTGTATTATTACCTGTTGAGTGATGTATGAATCATTCGTTCTCTTGCTTCTCATCTGCCTGAATTAGCTCGTTTCTACCTGTCTTTTTCTTTCCTGTATAAGCTGTTTTACCTTCTGTAGGCTTTTGAGAGCTTCATATCTGTTACTTCCAGTCTTGGAACAGACCTTTCTGAGCTGTCTTTGATATAATGCTTTAGAATGTATTCTATAGTACTAGCTCATTGAAACAGAACAGACATTACAATGAATTTTTTGTAAACAGAATGCTTACAATATTCTCTTTTCACACACATTTTTTAAATATGCATTCCTAATCGTATTGGTTGCAAAAACTCAGTGTAAAGTTGGGAAATGGAGAAACTGAACACAGAAGTTTTTTTTTTAATTTTTTTTCCCACTATTCATAACAACAATTGTAATGTGAATTATTCTTGAACATCTGTTGCAAGTTCCAAATCAAGTTTGACTTTACGGTGTCTCTCATAATAATAAACTAATGCTGATGGCTACAGTTGTGAAAATAAAAGTAAATTAATTAGACAGCAGATCCAGAATGAAAATGTTCTGCAATGAAACTCCAACACACCATGTCTCCTGTCTTGGTAGTACACTCTCTAAGACTTCAGTTTTTCCATCTTTTAATGTTGTCCTTCCACTTTTATTGTTGTCTACCTTTTAAAGGTAAGAGCCTTCAACCTGACTGACTGACAGTCAACTCTCATCTCTTTTTATTCTTACAGCACTTTTTTTCATTTGCCGCTGACATGGTAAAGTGGCTAAACACTTGCCTGCAGATCGGAAGGTAGTGGGTTTGGGTCCTGATAGGGGCCGGACTTTTTTTCAAAAATGACCTTGGCTCCCAGGTTGATCCAGCCTTGGGTGGGTACCAGATACAGTCCTGGGAAGTAAAGGTGACCAGCGTGATGCTGACCACATCACCCACCAAGTGCCGTCTGGTCTATTAAATATAGGTCTAGCCCTATATACCCAATACGCCTGAAGGCAAGGAAAATGGTCCTCTACTTTATTTACTCTTTTCATTTCCAATCTTTTATAAGAAATACCCAAACACATATAACTGTCATAAAACAGAACTTGAAAATGTAGTACATAACAAGGTGATTTTTAAATATGTCAGTCGTCAGAACATGTTTTAGTGTTCTAGTAATTCTCAGTTGACCTTCCTTTATCATGGCTTCCTGGTAATCTATTTGTTCTCCACGATCAAATTGCCTTTACTGCTTTTTATCATTTTCAAACCTCAACTTCTCATGCTTATACTTATACCAACTTCCATTCTTTTCTTATTCTGACATCATGTCTATGAGCACAGACTTTATATTTTATCTACAGCAGAATTCTTTGTTTTATGAGTTAAGAAACTGGTACTGCTTTATGGAACATGGAGATATTTGGAGAATGATTTTAACAATGACAATAAACTAAAAATTAACTGGGATGAATGCAAAATATATAAACTATAATGGTATATAAAAGTATAAGCAAAGAACTCTTCTCATACATTGGTACAATGGTTATATGATGCTAGTCAACATCGGGCCAGTCGCATTTACTTCCCAGCACATCACCTGGAACCCATTTTAGGATCCGTCAATCTGGGGGAGGTTGGTGTGGGGGTGGGGGTGAATAAATAAACATTTAAAAAAAAGTATAAACACACCAAATAAAACAAAACTTGTTAAAGTATGAAATGCTGGCCTTACATAACAAACATTTGAAAACATCAGTTATAAGTACTACCTTCCCATCGTATAAATGTACCCTCCAGCAAATTTAATATTGTTGTTTTCTCAAGATACCACTGGGAGCCGCCATAGTGTAGCAGCCAGATGCTTGCCTGCAGATTCAAAGGTTGTGGGTTCAAATCTGACCTTGGTTTCCAGGTGGACCCAGCCTTGAGTGGGTACCAGGTAAAGTCCTGGGAAACAGAGGCAGCTGGTGTGATGTTCACATCACCCACTGAGGGCAGACTGGTCTATAAAATACAGGTCAAGCTCTCCGGTGGCTAGAGAACAAGATGCATGCACATGTCATAATTGTAACAGATTGAAAGTATGCTGAAAAAGGTGAAGACAGGGATGCTTCGAGCAGAATGGCAAGCTTCACTTGTAAGGTCACGCGTCGTGAGCATACTTTGGATCTTTTCTCCAGGCCATGCCGGCGTGGTGGGTAATGAACAGGCGGACAGATTGGCTGGATCTCATCACTGGGTGGTGAATTGATACATGACAAGGCAGATGCGGTCAAGGTCTTTTGGGAACAAGCAACAGAATCAGTAGAGAAAGAAGATGGTCTGGAGAGAATGAGGCACCTGGGTGTAACCAGAGGGTCTGGCCGGCTAACTACACTCAGAGAAAAGGCAAGACGGATATTTAACCAGATTGTGACTGGTACCATCAGTATTGGAACTCTGAGCTGGCTGCTGAAGATGAGGATGGAGCATGCATGGGAATGCCCAGAGTGCTGTGATGTCAATTCTTAACAACTCAAGGTCTAGCACTATATGCCAAATAACCTGAAGACGTGGAAAAAGGTTCACTACTTTTACAAGAAATACTATTACAGGCACCAACAGTATTTTAACTGCACTGGCTGCTGAAGAAGGGGACGTAACATTTATGAGAATGTGATCCATTTTTTATTGTTTACAACAGCTTTATAACCAACCCATTCGATATGTTTTTAACGGCAGTGCTGGCATAACAGACACAGTAAAACGGGCAAATAAAAAATGCTCCCTTTGTATTCTCTGTACACTCTGCCATATCAGTCAAATAACTAGAATGGCTGTTTTGTTCTGAATTTGTTCTAACTTTAAATGTGATCATTGCTTCATGTCACCATTTGATTATATGCTCTAGCTGTGTATGGTTATTTTGTGAACAACATACACAAGATTTGACCAATCATACAATAACACAGATTTCACATTCTTCATTTCTCTGACCTCCTGAGACCTTTGCACTTTATTAATGTATCCATTTCACCTCATTTCATGCAAAACGTTTGAGTCCCAGAGGGTTTAGCATCACAGGCCCAAGGGGTAGTAAAGAGAGACTTAAAATCGGCACATCATTCATTCACTGCGCTTCTAGGTAGGAACCTATGATGCCTTCCTTGGGACTCACAGCATTAATACAATTTTTTTATTTCTGCTCAGCATGATTATTTTGTTGACCAACTTCTGTTTGCAAATAAATAGCTATGAAGTAAACTGCATAATATAAATGCTTACACAAATATATGCACTTGTTTCTTGCAGGTGTATTCATCTCCCAGTCTGATTAATGCTAATTTCTGTTCACTTTCTTCTTCTTCTTCATGGTTACAAGTTGTAAACTCAGGCAGTTATTTCTGGTTCTTCGTCCACCTCCAGACTTTAGTCTTGTTCCAGAACCTCAAAGCTGTGAGCACGTGTTTTACAGATCTGACTTATCTGTATGCAGACTGTTGGTTCCTTGCCTTTCATCCAAATGTACTCTTACTTCGAGGTATGCCCCCAATTCAAAATTCATACAAAATTCTTTTTGGGGAGGCAGTGGGTCTGTTCGTGTTTTCCCCACAAGCGGTCCCTGGAACCCATATGGGGAGGATTTGTTCTCCAAAATGAGAATCTTATTCTTCTTCTTCAGTGCTGATCCATTAAAGAAACTGTGACTGTTGTGGTTTCCTACTAGGCTGGGATATATGCACCTTTCAGCCCAATACATCCCAATTTCAGCAAACTCTTTTCTTCTTTAACGACATGCAGTGGGTCTGTTCTTTGTCCCCCCCCCCCCCTCCTAAAATGGGGCCCAGAACACAAACACAAGACAGATGAGAACCGAGGAAACAAAGTTACTTCTCAAATTTACAACTGAACTTCTGAACTCTAAACACCAACAATAATTACCACAACAACAATAATTACCAAACTCAACAACCCAGTGTGTATAAATAAGGTAGCAAATGTGAGGTATTTGCAGGCTTGTATTGAAAAGCACACTGACAATCATATATAGAGCTAAGTAGAACAAATATACTGGCAATGAAAAAGGCTGTTTTTGTGTCTAAAGACGTATAGACCCATCCATACTGAACTGCTTGGTTAATTTTGTAACAATTTTTGTTGCGCCCTGATATAACTGTGCTATACAGACATATGGCTGAATGGGGTGTCCAGGAGTTGTAGCTGTCTCTATCTCATTCTTGAAATGTTAATCTTACAGAATGCAAATCTGGGCGGGCTAAAAAAATTATGATAGGGCGGTTGACATCAAATTTTATTTGTTAAGCCTTCTGATAGAGGTCACGGGGTCACAGCATGAGTTATCCAATACATGTGTGTTTTTAGGCCCTAGGGGATGCATTTAATGCTTCACCCTGTTGATACTGATTGGTTATTCCTTTCACATATCTTTATAAATGTTGAAAAACAATTTTAAAATGCAGTAAATACATTTTTCACAAATTTATTAGTGACTTTTATAAAAAAAATAGTTGCTTTTTTAATGGATATTTTTTGAAATTCTAATGGGGTAATAACGTTTTTTTTTAATGTTCTAAAGGAATGTTCTTGCATTTGGCTGCCACCTTAACGAGCAGACTAAGCCGCGTGTTAATGCCTCTCTTTTGCCTAATTTTCATGGAAGACAAGTTTGCCTACTTGGTTTTGCTAAAAATGTCGACAGTGCTGGCCAATTTTTCACTTTGATCGCAAGCGATAATCAAGATGTCAAAATCCAAATGCAAGATCCTCTGAATCTGGCCTAGTAGAAGTACACGGAACAGTCACATCCAAGAACTCACTGCGCTGTGATCATCTTGTTACTTTCTCAGAAGAAGAATCTCAACAGTTTGATGTGGCCTTATATCAGAAGGCTATAGAATACACACACAGATGCTCCAGTCTTTTCATACAAGGAGGGATTATGGAGGATTGATTTGTTTGTTTGGACTGGATGTCATTTTTTTTTTTTTAAATCAGCATTTGACGAAATAGTAAAGGATTTGAAAATGACAATATTTAAAAAAAAAAAACAGTACAACACAAGGAGCAATGAAGACACCCAGTGGGATCTGAAAGAGAGGCAGACCATGCAAACAAAAGACAAGAGACATACTAGAGTCTGTGAGAATCCCCATAGACAAAGCATACAAACGAGCAAGAACCTAGCTGTTTATTCTTCACCCCGACACTGCAAAGTCCAAAATGAGATGAGATTAAAGAAATCCATGTTTTCATGGACATCTCCACAGGATAAGAAATGTAAATTGATTGTTTACATTCTGTTACAAAACATACATAAATAATTGTCTGGGGAACTCTTGAGGCCATAAAAACAATACGACAGACTAACTGCTGGGTATTGGTTAGAACTCATAGATGCAAACAAAGAGATGGGACTCTAGAAAACATGAAAGTTGAAAACTTCAATTACTATATAGGGAATTTAACCTGTCACCTCCAAATGACAACAGTACGTCACTGAGGAAACAAGTGTACCTCAATGCATGATCACTGTGAAAATGAATACATGTCAATTTATTTACCATGTTGTTACAAATCAGCACTACAAGTGCATATTTCTGTCCACTCTTGAAATGTGCCTTCATTCCATAACCCCTTCGGCAACACTATCATCATTAATGCTGTGAATCTTTCCCTGGTCCTGCATCAGTTTATACAGAAGACTTTTGGGCAGAGGCAACAAGCAACACTGGTAGCGTGTCTGTTGGTCCGGCTTGTGAATAATCAAGCACTCCCATGTGTTGGTGTGTCTGTTAAAGGAGCGAACTGTTTGAACCTCTCTGCCCATATCAAGCTCCCCAACCACCAGAATGTCCTCTCCGTCAAACAGAACTCCGGCAATGTGTGAGTTTTCCCCTACAGTACACATGCCGTGAGCACCAGACCTCATCTGGACTGGCATCCAGTAATCATTTTTCTCGGAATAAAATTCTGTTCCGCAAAGCTTCAAACTGTGACCTGTATGTGCAGCACTAGGGCACTCAATGCGACGAAATCCTCCAAAAACATAAATATCATTTCCAACAGCAACAGCACGAGCATCACATCTCCTCTCCCTCATTGGAGAGACCACATACCATGTCAGTGAACGTGTGTCAAATACTTCCACCGATTCATAGAATTTACCGATGATTCCACCCCCGAGGACAAATATTTTCGGCCCTGCTGCAGCGTAGCATGCCCAAGCCCTTTTCATGTTCATATCAGGCAAGGCCTTCCACTTGTTCGTGAAAACATCGTAGACTTCCATGGATAAAAGTGGGTCTGTCATGTCATTGCTACCACCGATGGCATATATATGGTTCTCAATGGCTACAAACCCAAACCCAACACGGGCGTGATTCATAGGAGCAACCTGTGTCCAACAGTTTTTGAAGGGATCATATTTTTCACAGCTGTTTAGTATCCTACAATTGCTGTCTCTGCCTCCAGCTACGTACATGTATCCACCTGAAAAATTACATAAATGTATTTAGATAATAATCACTAAAACACTTACGTACACAGATTAAATAGCATCAATTTTTGTGTGTGGGTTACGGGGCTTTATTTGGGATGAACAGGCTCGCATATTCCTCCCCCCCCCCCCCCCCCAACTAGCATGTTGTATATAGCAAATTATCAGAAGACTGGTGAAATCTGATGTGCCAACTACAGCATTAAAAAAAAAAAAGGTAAGGCAGAGGAGGAGGAAGAAGAAATTGAATCAATTCAGAAAGTAACTGACCTGCCAACAAATATCTAAATGAAAGAAAAAGAAAAATCAGAGGAACTGCAAAGCTGGCTTAACTCAAATGCTGAATAAACCAGAATGACAACCAATTCTGCACCTACAGGAGGCTTAACTCTCAAACAACCAGCAGTTACTGTGAAGATTTCTTCAACTCTTTGAGGCCCAAGCAACGGTGTGAGCGTTGTTTGAGAAGTTCAGTTTTGCCCAAACAACGCTGCCATCGTCAATCGTGTGTCCCGTACATTTTGCTTCGCATACGGCTGTGTACTTGTTTCGAATGTTTGGAGGTAAGATTTAATTATTCAGGGAAAAGTCACTTTGCCGAAATCCTTTTAGTTTCATTCATTATCTTAGTCACATGTGTTAAATTTGAACGGATAAAGAGCAAAATTTTTTTCAACAGTGCGTTTTCCTAAGTTTGTTTTTGAGTGCCATGAAAACTAATGTTTCAATCACAAGTATAGGTCGCAGAATGCGTCTTTCTGCGGCCGAAGCTCTGAAATTGTTTGAGTCAGATGATTTTAATTCGGATAATGATAATGAAAATTAAGATTTTTCAGAAAGCAATTTGGACGGTGCATTTTTATTAAGCGAAGCTGAGCGATCAGCTGTTATGAATCTAGTGATTCTGATGAGTTTACACAGACAATGTTTCATTGCCACCGTATTTATGGTGTAAGAGAAGGAAAGTGCTCCAAACAAAGAGACACTACTATACTATGGCTAAGCTACATTGAAATCATTGCAGCTACATTCTGTATATAACTGTACAAAGTAAATAGTAAATAGTGCTGTGAATTGGCTCATTTTTCTGCCATTTTTTTCTGAAATTTTGCTCAGCACTCTGTGAGAACTAAGAGCCCTTGAGTGCTAAACTAACCTAGCAACGTATCATAACTTTAGAATTTGGTAGGAAATTGAACAAACTTTGAAGTTTTTGTTCTCAAATTTGGATATTTACTACTCTTGTGGAAGCAAAGCCATGGTAAGTGAAGAATTTGTAAAATGTTGTTGTGAAATTAACACCTGCTGAATTATTTTTTCCTACTAGCTATAACAAAATTAAACTAACACTTATCATCAGATTCAAAATGTACATTTGTTTCTTTGAAAAAATATATACTTTTATAGGGATTAGAAGTATATTACATTCTCTATTGCCTTTCTTGTACACCACCCCCTCCCCCTTTTGCGATTTGTGTAAAGGGAAATTACTGTGGGCCAAGACTGTCAAATTTCATGGGCCTGAAAGAGTTAAAACCCTTTTTCTAGAACATATTGCAACAATGCTTCAAATTATCAACAACTTATTATGTGAAGTAAAACCAAAAATAAAAGACTCTTTACATGGTACTAGGATAATGAAACATAGTGTTAGTCTCATACTTGTGTAGATCAATGAGCATGCAAAGGTGATGTGATCAACATCATTCCAGCCGCTTTTCCTTCACAGGACATGTCCTGTAACTAATTTTAGGCTGGGTAAACATGGCAGCCAAAATCAATTTTAAAAACTTCGCCCCGATATGGATACGAACCTATGACTTTAAGGTCGGCAGACATGCTGGACATGCACCTAGCCAGTGCGCTACCGCAGCTCCGAATCTTATGGAGTGAATCCCCCGTGTGGGTTCCAGGGCCCCATTGTAGGGGAGAACAAGAATAGACCCACTTTCTCCCCACAAGCATGTCACTAGAGTCAACTAACTGGGGACATCAGTCGGAGCACATCTGCCTGAGAGGCAAGCAACCACAAGTCTGCACACAAATTAGCCAGATCTATAAAACAGAACTGCATGCGGCACTAAGGCTCTGGAACAAAACTAAAGACCAGAGGTGGATGAGCACCTAGAGCTTTCTGCTGGAGTTTACAGCTAGTAAATACATAGAAGAAAAAGATGAAGTGAATATATCAGTTTTGTTTCAGAAAAGCTGGGTATCATACTGTAAAGGAATATTTTTTTTTCTTTCACATGGGGCATAGATTTTTGACTTGTATTTTTCTATAAACCAATCAGCACTCAATGGGCGATGTGGACAACATCACGCCGGTAGCTTTTACCTCCCAAGCACTTATTTTAGGCGTGGTCGGCTTGGGAACCGATGGCAACCTGGTTTTTTTTTCTTTTTTTCTTTTCTTTTTTTTTCAGCAAATCAAAACTCAATGCTAATTGGAACCCAAAACCTTTGAGCTAGCACGTGAGTGTCTAGCCACTAGGCTACTGCGGCTTCCTCATCGTACAGTGATAATTTATTTTTTTACAAAAAGACCCTTTTATAGCATAAGCACAAGTGGCATACTGTGCTAGAACCACATTTTTTAAGAGATGAATCATACCTCATCGAGAGATGTGGTCAACATCACACTTTATTGCCTGGTAGCCGAGGTCAACTAATCAAAATCTGCACACATAATAAAACTCTGCATGAAAGAGATCTAGCGTTGATTTAAACAACTGGAACCATAACAACAAATGTGCTGGTCTTACCAACTTCTACTAATGCATGTCCTGTGCGTGGTACTGACATAGGAGCCAAATCCACCCAGAGATTGTTGTTGATTGAATGTTTTGACTTTACAGGGACCACAAATCTGACATAATCCTTGACTTCCACTTCATCTTTGTCCCTGCAAGATTTAAAAAATTGACACCAGTAGTTATTTCTTTACATGTGTGTTGGGAAACAAAGAGGCAGACTGGCTGGTTCTGCACCATCTGATGATAAACTGATGTACTTCAAGTTATTTATATAGTTAATGCTTCTGGGAGTAAGTGAGCAGTGCGGAAGCGCAAACAGATCATCGCGGTTTGAAGAGAAGGGTCCAGAGAGGACTCACCCAGGGATCTGGCCAACACTCAACACCTAGGGGAAAGGGAAAAGGCAAGATGGGCATACAATCAGGCTGCTACTGATTCCATCAGCACAGGAACTCTGCACTGGCTGCTGAAGACGGGGGCAGAGCACTTATGTAATGTCCTGAGTGCCGTCATGTCAGTTCTTAACCCAACTCAAATTCTTACCCAACTCAATTTCTTTACAAACTGGCCCATGTGAAACTGTCAACAGCTATTTATACTATTGCCTCTCTATTACTGCCTCTCAGGCAGATGCACTCCGACTTCGAAGAAAGCTTCCAGTTAGTCGACTCTTACGACATGCTTTTGGGTTGGCAGTGGGTCTATTCTTTTCCTTATAACATGGCCCCGGAACCCACACAGGAACGATTAGGTTAGAAAAGTATAGGTCTAACATCATATGCTTGATGACCTAAGGCGTGAAAAGTGTCCTGCAAGCCATTAGGAAATGTATTTTTTTAGGAAATGTAATTATACACAAAATAAAAGTGTGCACAATGCTTTCACCTGCAAGCTCCTTCTCCCCCACATGCCACAATAACTTGTGTGAAGCCCCTGTGTACACTTGTCGCAAGAGTCTGCTTGTCCTGAAGTTCAGCGTACAGGTCACTGAAATCTTGTGCATCCACACCGCACAGCTCTGTCAGCCTTGTCTGGGCATTACTGCTCAACTGATGGACAAACAAGACCCGTCTCATCAAGTCCATTGCCTGGTTCTTACGGCTGGCTGGGTCAAAACGATACCAATGAAGAATGATATCCAGTATATCATCTTCGTTCTTGACTTCAACTGTTGTTCTGGACATAAGTTTCTCCACCCTGCCTGCATCAAGACGCAGGAATTCATCATACTGGGTGACTTCCCTGGAAACAAGAATAATTGTCAAATAAACATATACTGAGTAGCTAAAAGGCTGCACAAACCATTCATATTTTTTTAATCATACATTAGAAAAAGATAACCTAGAATATTTAATATCAGGGGGTCACTGTAGCGAAGTGGTCAAGCCATTTGCCTCTTGCTCTGAAGGTTATGGGTTCATTTCACGGCTGCGCCCTTCAGTTCACGAGTGCAGTTTTTACGGAGATCCCTGGAGGATCGCTCCTAGAGCTATGGACTTCGTGCCCTGTGCGGAGCTCTCAGCAGGCGGCTAGCCGTTCTGCGGAGAGAGACCAAGCTGTATGGAATGAAACCCAGTCCAATGAAGTTGATCCTCTCGACTTTAACCTTTTATTTAATATCAAACTGATAATGCTGTATGAAATAGATACAGAGAACGACCTGGGAATGACCATGCCTCATAAACATGGATACTAGACAATTGTGTGGAAACTGTGGGAAGACAATCTGAGTAGGAAAAGAACTGCCATCTCCCTTTAAAAAGCTTTCCCAATGTGAAGGCCTGACACTTCACATTCAATGGCAGTATCTCCCCTGGAACTTTACCATTACTGTCCAATTTGACTGCTTCAAAACTGAAGCATACTTCTATTCCCGCCATTAAACAAGTACTGCTCTATGCTTGTTATTATTTTATAACAAATGTTTTTTCATATGGTGGGAAAATATTTAAAAACCAATTGCAGTTTGTAGAAAAATCTTTTCACACAATTAATAATTGTTTCTTCTTGTCTAATTACCTCATTGCCAGGAAAGGAATACAATATCATTCATTATCATTACTACTACCACAAAGTCCCTTTATTAACCAACATTTGTTATCAAAGTCATCATGATTAAAACAAAATAGATATTGACAAAGTACTGAAAGAAATGTAATGTACACGCCACAAATTACCTGAAGTGTGCATCCACAAATTGAGAAACTTTCAAGTGCCACCAGGCACAAGACAACTGAGAAGTAAAATCTAAAATCCCAATGCAGTTTTGAGCGTTGATGCATGTGTCCAAATACTCACAGCAGATGTCCTTCAAGTCTGACAGAAGCAGCTGATCAGCAGCCTATTAGGATCCATATATATATATATATTAGTATCAACAAAGTGCACACTACAAAAGAGTACAAAATACATTCAATTGTGATTGTCTGTGCTTGTGTAAATCTATATATCATGCCTCTCTATGTAATGTACAGAACTATAAGGTACAATAAATAAAACCTACAGTATAGTTATGTCCAATAAATGAGATTAACAGTATAGTTATGTCCAATACATGTGACTAACAGTAAAGTTATGTCCAATAAATGTGACCAACAGTATAGTTATGTCCAATAAATGAGATTAACAGTATAGTTATGTCCAATACATGTGACCAACAGTATTGTTATGTCCGATACATGTGACCAACAGTATAGTTATGTCCAATAAATTTTACCAACAGTATAGTTATGTCCAATACATGTTACTAACAGAATAGTAATGTCCAATAAATGTGATCAACAGTATAGTAATGTCCAATGAATATGACAGACAGTACAGCTGTGTCCAATCAATGTGACCAACAGTACAGTTATGTCCAATAAATGTGACAGATAGTACAGATGTGTCCAATAAATGCGACCTACAGTATAGTTGTGTCCAATAAATGTGACCAACCGTACAGTTATGTCCAATAAATGTGACAGATAGTACAGATGTGTGCAATAAATATGACCAACAGTACAGTTGTGTCCAATAAATATGACCAACAGTACAGTTATGTCCAATAAATGTGACAGATAGTACAGATGTGTCCAATAAATGCGACCGACAGTATAGATGTGTTTAATAAATGCGACCAACAGCATAGTTGTGTCCAATAAATGTAACCTATGGTAAAGCAATGTTCAATAAAGGTGACCTGAAAAAATTAAGTACTAGGTAAAAACAATCTAGTGAGGCACCACTGCACTCTTTTATTTTCACAGAAATCATTAAACTAATATGGACAAGACGTCTAATAGAAATCTCCACATAAAGCACTGGAGGAAACGAATAACAATAGAATAACACACAATGAAACCTGTAACATATCCTGGATATTGTTAGGAGTTAGTTTCACTTCTGAAGTATATATAAAGTCCAGAATGCTGCGGAATGTGCTTTCTTCTATACCCATGTGGTCTAAATGAACATCTGAGACTGAAGGTTCTGACCTCTCCTCTGTGCTGTTGGCAATGTGATCATCATAATCAAACAGGGCTCTGCAATTGTCAAAGGAATGCTTGTGTTAATATTTTCACATACACCTTGAGAACCAGCTGCACACATATGTTGTGATTGTAACTGACCCATAAAGTATGTTGAGAAAGGGGGAAACAGGCGTGCTCTGTATAGAGTGGCACCAGGTAATTAGTGTTCTTTGGATATTTTCACTGGGTTCTGCAGTAGTGTTGGGAAATGAAAAGGCAGACAGACTGGCTGGTTCTGCCCTATGGGTGGTGACTTTATGCATGACAAGCTAGGTATGGTCAAGGCCCTTTGGCAGCAAGTGTATGGAGGCACAAATAGATCATTACGGTCTAAAGAGAATGGTACAGCTGGCAGTAACCAGGCAATCTGGTTGACACTCTACACTAAGGAAAGGCAAGATAGGCATATATTAAAATTGCTCCTGGCATCATCAGAATCGAGACTTGGGTCTCTTTTCTGGCTGCTAAAGATGAGGATGGAGTCCTTATGAGAATGTCCAGAGTGCTGTGATATCACTTCTTAGCTCAACACTCATAAATAATGACATTTTTTTAAAAAAGTTAGTCACTAGGATCAACTTCATTGCACCGGGTTTTATCCCATTTTGCTTGGTTTCTCTCAACAGAACGGCTAGCCATCTGCACAGAGCATGAACTCGTTAGTTCCAGCAATGATCCCCAGGGATCTCCGTAAAAATTGAACTTATGATCTGAAAGGGGGCAGTTGTGAAACGAACATGCGATAGAAGACCAAGTCTGATCATTAATTTGTTTTGTCTGTTCTCGGTAATGGGAGTCGACCCGATCAACTGGTCACGCCGCAGAGCTTAGAACTAAGTTTCATAACATTTCATTTTATTTTCGCACAGTGTGGGCGTCAACGTAACTTGAACGAGGAGTATGCTTTAGTGGAAGTACTCTTTTCCTCATTATAATTATACCAAAATAATTCATTACAAATAACGCATACAATGACTGAATCAGAAGTAGATTAGGTTCGGATTAGCTAGAAAGTAAGATAGTAAAGTAAAGTAAACTAGTAAACAGAAAATTTAGAAATTAGAAGTCGGAGACCGACCCAAGACTGAGAGAAGAGCAGAAAGAAAAGAAGAATGTTACCGAAAATAATGACTAGCTGCTGACAGAACGTTTTTCTGAACTGGGATTCGACTGCCTCCGATAGTAACTGTGGCATCACAAAGATTTGGTCGCTCCCTGGTTTCGTTCAAACATTTTAACAGCTTCGCTGCATGTTCATGGTAAAAGAATTTTTTGTTTGGTTCTTCGTTAGTCAGCAGCTCTGCCATTTTCTTTAATTTGTTGCCAGATACTTTACAATTTTACAGCCTAAGGAAAATGTAATGTGCGCACGCATGCTTATCATCATCATCATCATCATCATCATAATCATAATCATCATCAAAGCTCTTTTCCTCTTGTATGTGTTGAGGTAGAAGTTTAAACAGTGGATGTGTGCTTCGTATATAATGCTCACCGGATCTCTGTTATTTACTTTTAACAGTTTAAATGTTCAGCATTTATTCTGAAACATCATTGCTCGTTGCGGTTAACTGTATGTTGGTGAGTTAGTTTTTTTTTTTTTTTACATTGATATTATATAACTTTTGATGTCTAGTAAATATACCTTCGTGTTGCAGATTCCATCCATTCAAAATTAAAGACAGATCTAACTCATAACTCAGATATGCAGATTATAATTCGTTTTTCCAACAGCGTGCAAGGTTCGAAAAATTAATTTTGACTGTCGAAAGGCACTTTGGAATATATATATATATATATATATATCTTAATCTGAAAAAAAAGACGAAATAATGTCCATAATGAATACATCAAACCAACAACGTATTAAAACGAAGAGACTGGAAGTGTCCCAAATGTAGGCTCAATAATGAACAACAATGGCGACCGGACAAAAGACATTAGAAAAAAGGCTTGCTATAGCAATGCAGTCTAAGCCGCAAGAAGGACATATGATAAGGAACCTGCAAAGAATTTGAAGTTGAATTTTTTTAGACTGCATTTTCCCGTGTCAGCTCATGGATGAGAGTCGTGGACTCTCACTCAGTTTATAAGGAAGAGAGAGAGAAAAATTAGAGCTTTTGAACTCGAACGTTACAGAAGATGTTCTTAGAATACCGTGGACCAAGAAAAAGAAAAACGTCGACATCCTTCATGACCTGAGCATCAAGGAGAACTGGCACGTAAACAGTATCGTCTCCCGAAAGCTGAGGTATTTTGCACATGTTAAGCTTCATGATGGTGCAAAGAGAACAGTGATGGAGGGTGCAGTTGTTGGAAAACGAGGCAGATACCGACCTTCGCAACGTCGATACAGAACATCGAAGATGCACTAGCTATGAAAGCACACAGGACTGGAGTGAGTGAGGGACGTTCAACCTGACCAGGACCGCTCAACGAGAGATAAACGCCGGGTTACACAAAGTGCCACCATTTGGATAAGCATCTCCAGGCACGAGTCGGAGGAACCCCATTAAACCGTTCATTAAGGACCCCGCTGACAGCCGGGTTGGGGCTTTTTTTTTTTTTTTTTTTCAAAGAAAGAAATTGAGTCCCATACTGAGGCGGAATATGACAGGACTGGAGAATTGGCTAGAGAAAGACAGACTTTTAGGCGTGCCGTTAAGAGAGCGACGTTCTGTAAAGGACCTCTGATCGACGATGAGTGTATCCTATTTTTCTTCTCCTTTTTGTGAGTGTCGATTAGTACATTTTTATTTGTTTGTTATATTTAACAATCTGCATAATGTGATGGTACACTTAGAAGATACGACAGACATGTTTGTGAAAATGACAAGATGGTGCACGGCGAGGAATGGGCCAAACTTTCGCCCAACTAATACTTTTCAAAAATTGATAGTTACTTTTGACCTAAGGATTAAGAATAGATAACTGGTGGTACAGAGGCATCAATAAAACAGCAGGGAAAAAAAAAAGATAAAAACTCCGGCCACATACAAGTGGATAGTATGAAAATAAATCGAACGGAAACATATAAGTACTTGGGTGCAAACTTCAAGTGCTCCAACATGCCGAGAGAAGAAATACTATCTAGAATACAATCCGGAAATAAAGTATCCTATGCCCTTCAACATCTGTTAAAGTCAAAGTGTCTGTTTCGCAACACCAAGATCAAAATGTATAAAACGTTGCTAAGACCTGTCGTTTTATATGGCTCTGAAACTTGGAGCACAACTGAAAGAGATGAAGCCTTATTACAGGTTTTCTAAAACAAGACTCTTACGACGAATCTCAAGACACATCAAAGATGCAAACTGCTGGGAATGGAGAGTGAGAAGCAACAACGAAATTCATAATCTGTTTAAATCACCCCTGATCACTGGCATCATGAGAGCTAATAGACTGGAATGGTTGGGGCATATTAAAAGAATGTCAGATGACAGAGACGTAAAAACTGTATACACAAGGGAGATGAATGGTTGTAGACCACGAGGCAGACCAAGAAGGATACGGAGAGATTATGTCCAGACAGACCTGCAAACACTTGGTGTCACGAACCGGAAAGAGAAGGCCAACCAGAGAGATGAATCGAGGCGGGTGATATCTGCAGCAATGAACCTCAAGGGCTCGGAATTCTAAGGAAGAAAAAGAAGAAGAAGAAGAAGAAGACAGTTCTTATTTAGACAATGAGATTACATAAGCTGATAGCTCTGTCTCATCATAACATTTTTAAAAAATATAGGAATAGTCTGAGGGCATAGATATCACTTCTTGCGGCAGGTGTGATACTAAGTTCCCCTTTTGCTCGCCTCTACAGTCTGGACAGGAGATACTTAACTTCTGGAACCACTGAGATCGTTTCGTGACAATGACAAATAAATATAATAACATACTTGAAAATAGTGTGAAATGTATGAAACATATACTTTGTAAAAAGATTTTGTATACATTGTTAAAAGGGTCTTTTAGCCCCCTACAATTATCGTTAACCCATTCACATTTTAGTTAACCCCCCCTCCCCCCCCCCCCCCCCCCCCCACTCTATCTTTGCTTATAAAATGTGTAAGGCTCGAGGAAGGTGCCATCATCCACAGGCACCCCTTATTCACTGGACCCATCTAGGACAGTCACGTGGTATCATGGTCGGTCCTCAAGAAAAAGAGGGACAGAACAAGGGCATTCACACCGCAGGTTCGGTGCGAAGACAATGGCTTGAATCATTACAGAAGCCCACTGTACTTGGAGTCACCTTTGTTTTTGTTCCGGGATACGCAGGCGTCGATGGAAATAAAAGAGCTGATAGATTGACTGGATCCGATATCACTACCGACAGTCAGCCTATGGATCATGCTGATATTATTTATGCCCTCAGAGAAATGGGAAGGATAGAGGACTTTCTTCTTCTTCTTCTTCTCTTCCACCTTGTACCTCATCGAAGTGTCAGGGGGAGATGTAATTTATGTTGATGAGCTCTATCAAGAGAACTATTAAGACTGATGTTCATTTCTGTAAGGCTGTTCTTTATGCCATCACTCCATATTTTCCGGGGTCTTCCACTCGCTCTATACCCGTTGTAACGTTTTAGTGTGGCTCGCTGTGGCAGATAGAACCAGGGCATTCTTGTTAGGTGTCCAGACCACTTCATTTGTTGTTCTTTGATGACCTGTAAAACCTGTAAGACTGGCTTTATTCCTAGCATTCGTCTGATTTCATGATTTCGTATTCTGTCTTTTCTTGAAACTCCTGCAGCTCTTCTAAGGTATTTCATCTCTGTTGTCACAAATTTACGTTCATTGGAGGATGTAAGTGTCCACATTTGGCATTGATAGCATAGTGTTGGCCAAAAAATAGTTCTGATAAGATTCACTTTAGTAATCCGAGGTATCTGCTTGTGTTAACAGGGGAGACAGTTGCCCTATTACTTGATTAGCTTTGGCACATCTGGAGCTAATTTCTCTGTCCTATAGAGGATTTTGGGGGCAGTAAATAGAGGATTTTGGGGGCAGTAAATCCACAACACTCGCCAGAATGGCAGACTTGGGAATTAAGATAGGCATAGCAAAAAACGAGACGCACACCAAACACCAGAAGACTTGTTAATCAACATAGAACTGGTACTATTAGCGATCGGACGTTAGGGTGCATACTGAGGGGAGGATCTGAGCACCTATGGACATGTCCGGAGTGCAATGATGATAACTCAGCTAACTAACTATCACTCAATTAATCGTTACATCCGGCTCTTATTTAGGTAGGTGCTATTCTAGGGGTGGAGGGGGGATTGTCACGTTTTACCAGCATCCCCGAAGGGGGAGTTTTTAGGTTAAAATAGAGACTAGGTTATGTGGCTCATTACTGCACGCCACCAAGTCATAGGGACTAGGTTATGTGGCTCATTACTGCACGCCACCAAGTCATAGGGACTAGGTTATGTGGCTCATTACTGCACGCCACCAAGTCATAGGGACTAGGTTATGTGGCTCATTACTGCACGCCACCAAGTCATAGGGACTAGGTTATGTGGCTCATTACTGCACGCCACCAAGTCATAGGGACTAGGTTATGTGGCTCATTACTGCACGCCACCAAGTCATAGGGACTAGGTTATGTGGCTCATTACTGCACGCCACCAAGTCATAGGGACTAGGTTATGTGGCTCATTACTGCACGCCACCAAGTCATAGGGACTAGGTTATGTGGCTCATTACTGCACGCCACCAAGTCATAGGGACTAGGTTATGTGGCTCATTACTGCACGCCACCAAGTCATAGGGACTAGGTTATGTGGCTCATTACTGCACGCCACCAAGTCATAGGGACTAGGTTATGTGGCTCATTACTGCACGCCACCAAGTCATAGGGACTAGGTTATGTGGCTCATTACTGCACGCCACCAAGTCATAGGGACTAGGTTATGTGGCTCATTACTGCACGCCACCAAGTCATAGGGACTAGGTTATGTGGCTCATTACTGCACGCCACCAAGTCATAGGGACTAGGTTATGTGGCTCATTACTGCACGCCACCAAGTCATAGGGACTAGGTTATGTGGCTCATTACTGCACGCCACCAAGTCATAGGGACTAGGTTATGTGGCTCATTACTGCACGCCACCAAGTCATAGGGACTAGGTTATGTGGCTCATTACTGCACGCCACCAAGTCATAGGGACTAGGTTATGTGGCTCATTACTGCACGCCACCAAGTCATAGGGACTAGGTTATGTGGCTCATTACTGCACGCCACCAAGTCATAGGGACTAGGTTATGTGGCTCATTACTGCACGCCACCAAGTAATAGGGACTAGGTTATGTGGCTCATTACTGCACGCCACCAAGTCATAGGGACTAGGTTATGTGGCTCATTACTGCACGCCACCAAGTCATAGGGACTAGGTTATGTGGCTCATTACTGCACGCCACCAAGTCATAGGGACTAGGTTATGTGGCTCATTACTGTACGCCACCAAGTCATAGGGACTAGGTTATGTGGCTCATTACTGCACGCCGAAAGGTCATAGGGACTAGGTTATGTGGCTCATTACTGCACGCCACCAAGTCATAGGGACTAGGTTATGTGGCTCATTACTGCACGCCACCAAGTCATAGGGACTAGGTTATGTGGCACATTACTGCACGCCACCAAGTCATAAGGACTAGGTTATGTGGCTCATTACTGCACGCCACCAAGTCAAAGGGACTAGGTTATGTGGCTCATTACTGCACGCCACCAAGTCATAGGGACTAGGTTATGTGGCTCATTACTGCACGCCACCAAGTCATAGGGACTAGGTTATGTGGCTCATTACTGCACGCCACCAAGTCATAGGGACTAGGTTATGTGGCTCATTACTGCACGCCACCAAGTCATAGGGACTAGGTTATGTGGCACATTACTGCACGCCACCAAGTCATAAGGACTAGGTTATGTGGCTCATTACTGCACGCCACCAAGTCAAAGGGACTAGGTTATGTGGCTCATTACTGCACGCCACCAATAGTCCTAAAAAGGAATCTTGCAGTGATGATGCGAATAAAGGAAACGGACTCAAATATACTGTCCCGACCGGCGACGAAGTCGTCTACCGGTGAACTAATGGTCAGGCCGGTTGCCGATGACGATTCTTGATTTCTACTTCTGTATACTGAATTGTGAAGAAATATATTCTGGAGAATGCGATGTCTGAATCTACCGCTTGTCACAACCCGCGCTTCTGTGGATTTGTAGGAAGCAGTTCACAGACCAGACTGTATTACCTTCACAAAACGAGCATTTCGCCTCTTCAGGACTTCGGACTGCTTTTAGGGACATGGCCACTTTGTGTGGGAGTGCCGCGACGCAATCGGCATGGCAGCATGGGGAGAAACGGGGTCGTTGTGATTATTTGGGAAGCAAACATCGGGCATGGCTTTTTCTCTTAGTCACAAAACTCAGACTAGTTTAGTCTTTTGCATGACACTCTGGGGTAAGAGGGTACGAACGAGCGGACTGGCTTGCTGGCAGGGCAACGGTATGCACAGGAAAAGCAATGCATCGGGCCGACATTCTCAGTTCTCTCAAGGAGGCAGGACGAGAAGATGATTCAGGAGACGACGTTGGATCGGCAACACACACACAAAAAATACAAGAACGCTAGGTCAAAAAAAGTGTCGCAAAACATGAACTGGTGTTATCAATTGCCAAAAGATAGGATCCAAGCACTTGTGGACTTACCCGATGTGCATTGATGATAATCTGTCGATCAACTAACTAACTAGTCTTACGCATCGTGGACTTGAACTTGTCATTCAGTGTGATTGTCGCTGGATGGACATTTTAACCGTATTAGTAATTTAGTAGGAAGTAGCGGGTGCATAGCCAGGTCACGTGGTGACGGTGCGGGAATTTTTATGTGACACATAGAGAGAGAGAGAGAGAGAGAGAGAGAGAGAGAGAGAGAGAGAGAGAGAGAGAGAGAGAGAGAGAGAGAGAGAGAGTTTATGTTAAAAACACATATTTTTACCATAGTCACCCCGTCAATGATGAGACCCCGGGCGGCCAGAACACGACCTGGCCAGAACGCCCCTGGGGAGCAGGGCCAGTGGACTTGAGAACTAATTTTCCTAATAAGTTTTTCAAAGGACGTTTTCTCCAGTGCAATGAAGATGGGCTGATGAGTGCCATAGATCTTTTGCTACTAGACACTGCATCTCTAGGGCAGCGTTTCTCAAACTTTCTTTCGGCTCCCTTGTCAGGAAAAAAGCGATTTGAATACTTGGGGAAAGAAAAGGGTGGGAGGGAAAGGGGGGGGGGGGGAAATAGTGCAAATTTAATGTTCAGTTGTCTTTATTTACAACTGAAACCATAAAATGCCGGTGCGGCATCCAGGGCTCTATTGTGGATGTACAACTAGAACTGTTCACATGAATTTACAGCCGGTGAGAGCAAAGAAGAAGAAAAAAAAAGAAACCGTGACAAAAATGGGAGAGGAAAAAAAAAAAGGGGGGGGGGGGTGTATAGACATCTGTTTGGCTTTGAGAACCATTGATCTTTAGAAGATTCCTCGGCTGCTTTTTTCTTCGTATAGTCCACGCTGTGTTGCGTTGATAGTCATGTATGTCCACACACTTCTGTCTCGCATACTACAGTCATTTCTGACACAGATGTTCCTCTATGCCAGAGCTATTCAACAAAGTTTACTCAGGGCAAAAATGTTCAAAATGGGGATCGATCGTCACGGGCCAGAAGTCCGAGCTCCAGCGTAGATAGATAATTGATACAAATGGCAATAATCTATGGGCCCCTTACTAGACCCCTAACCATTCTGCTGAGCTGTTCCCAGTCGGGGTTTTGGGGACCCGTTGTTGGGGAAAACAAGAATCGATCCACTGCCTCCCCAGCATGCATGTCGTAAGAGTTGACTAACTGTGGGCTTTCTTTAAAGTCAGAATGCATCGGCCTGAGAGACAAGAAACCAACAGTCTGCATATAAATAAATTAGATATGTAAAATGGATTGACAGGCAAAACTCAGGTTCTGCAACAAGACTAATGTTCAGAGGTGGAGGAACAACCAGGACTTTCCGCTGGAGTTTACAGCTGGTGAATGAACAGCGGTGAAGAAGAAGAGGAGGAGGAGGACAAGAAAGGGAAAAAAGAGGCTGGGAGCTGAGCCATATAAAACCTGTTGCCTTGAAGTCGACCCGGTCAACTTTAGTCAGACATTTTTAATCAAAAGTTAAAAAAAAATTTCAAATAAAAAATAAAAAACATCAAGTTCACTTTATAGCAATTTATTTTGTTTTCTGCTGACAACTGTAATAGCATACACCACAATTTTATGCACAAGAAATTACTTTGGCAGCAGTTAAAAAAACACTAAAATGAAGCAATTATGAATAAAACATGTATTTTTTAATTCAACATATACACAAATGCCATATATGTCACAACCTTTAGACAACAATGTCAACTGAAGTACAAACATGTCTGTGATATAAGCAGGTTCAGCTGATAGTTAAATCCTAACTGATCAACTTCCGACGGCATAAAATCCTAATTAAACAAGTCTCAGTAGCATAAAATATCAGCTGATCAACTCGTGGTAGTGTAGAATCCCTACTGATCAGGTTTTGATATTGTAAAATCTCACAATGATCAACTCTGGAAACAATAGGCAGTTTCGGTTGCTAGAAAAAAATGTCAGTTAATTCAGGCTAGCAAAAAATTTCAAGTGATCAGCTCTTGATAGCCTAAAATCCTAACTGATCATTTCTTCTTAGTGCAAAATCCCAAGTGATCAACCCTTGCTAGCCTAAAATCCCAACTGAGCAACTCAAATTAATCGACTTTAATTCACAAATTAGGGAACAACTCTTGCAACACCGAACAATAAAATCACAGAAATTATGTTTTCATTTTTTTTTAGAAACAGATCCTTTTTTAGAACGAAGTGTTATCCACAAAACTTTGTCATTCTTCTAGGACAGAAAATTCAAGACAAACAATATATTCTCTTATTTCAGAGCAGAACCTATCCAGAAAGAAATATTACACAGAATTTCTATATGTGCGGAACAGATTCTGTTCAGTAGGAAATAATACATTCACCAAATCAACAAAATATCAATAATAATTGTTTCACTCAATGTAGCTAACGGTGCTAATGTTAACCTGGGATTTTGTATTTTCCCAAGATTTTCAACAGGGCTGCAGAGTATATGCCTTGATGTATTCTTCAACTTGTGTGTTTCTTCTTCTCCTTTCTTCTTTGCATTCACTGACTGTAAACTCTGGCAGAAACTTCTGGTTGCTCATCCACTTCTCGACTCTAGTCTTCTTCCAGAACTTGAGTCTTGCGTGCACATCTGTTCTACAGATCTGGCTTACATGTATGCACACTGTTGGTCCCTCGCCTTTCAGGCTGATGTACTCAAACTTCGAAGGAAACGTCCCTAATTATTAGACTCTTTCAACATGCTTGTTGGGGGTCAGTAGTTCTGATCTATTCTTTATTCACAATAGGGCCCCTGTTTAAGCTGTACACTGAGGGATCCATGCACTTATGGACTGAACTGCTTGATGTGCAGTGAGAGTAATGTGTCCACTACCAAACTATGAATTAATTAGCAAACCTTTAAAGTAGGTGAAATTGCATAAGAGATAAAGTTCCAGGTAATAATAAGCACTTCCTCGTGTAGGCCATTGTAGGCTAAACCAAGTTTTTACTTCTTTACCTTAAAAAGGAATTTCCCCCCAGAAGTAATTGATAAAAGTAATTATATTTCCTGAAATTTAGACTGTATTCTACAAAGTAATGAGATCCTAGAATACCCGACACTTAAACACATTTTGCCAAAAAAGGAAACCATAAGCATAATATGAAAAGAAAATATATTTGCTCAAATTTAGAAGATATGCACCTGAGTGCAAAAAATTTCCAAAACTCATATAGCCAATTTAGCTCATGGTTGTTACAGAGAAGCAACAAAGTAAACAAATTGTCTCAATATCACAAATAAAAGATTCTGCCAGAAGGAAATCACCAGAAACAAATTTCCATACCTTTAGAACAGATCTAATTCAAATGTAAATGATAAGCAAAATTTGGTTTTCTCAAACATCAAAACCTGATTTTATTCAAACGAAAATAATAAGACAAAATATATCTCAGCTTTAGAACAGGGATGATAGAAGGAAAAAAAAAAAAAAAAATTGGTGGGGAAAAATTCACACCCTCATCTTACAGCAACAAATACTGAGGAGCCATTGAGTTAAAGTGATACATGTCTAGGACTGCTACAGAAGGATCTATCTTGTGTTACTGAGTTAAAAACAATGATTCAATCAGTGCCAAGATTTGTAATACAATATGCTTGCATCTATCATAATTCCTTGCATTTAAAATGCTTTCAGCAAACACAGGCAAAAGCAAATATCATTCTAACAAAAAGCTAGACAGATCAGTTCAAAGATGGACCTGTGACATTTTGCCAGAGCAATAATGCTTCTAGCATATAAATCCAAATCAAGTAACCAGTTAACCGGTCAAAAGGTTTGGTTGCAAATCCATACTGGGACAGATTAAAAAAAAAAAAATGACCTTGGCTCCAAGGCTGATCCAACCTGGTAAATCCTGGGAAGTAAAGTTAGTCACCATAATGTTGACCATACCACCTCTTTCTTCCAGACTGAATGATATATAAAAATGTAGAGTCTAACATCGTATATCCAATGCACCACTGACGTAAAAAGGGGTTTAAAGAAAAGTTTACCCTGAGAAAAGTGAGGCATGTAACTATAAAATTCATCTACGGTTATTGCTGAAATGTCAGTGTTGGCTTATGCCAGTACTCTGTGTCCTGGAGTAGATCAGAACTCTATGGTGCTCGTAGAGGAAGTAGAGAAAATCGGTTGACTCTGGTGTTATGTGTGGATGCTGGGTGAGTGCAAGGGAACATTGTTATTCATCATCAGGATCTCTCTCTCTCAACACAGCAATGGCATCCTTCACTGCATGGTAAATGATATTCTTCACCTTCAGAACAGAGACAAAAAACATGTGAAAGACGGTGTCAATAACAGTCAAACAGAGAAATTAATCAGTGTTAAAATTATCTGAACTGTCAACAGAATTTCCTGGAATCATCATCTTGTGTCTTGCAATCAAGCTTCACCACATTCTACGATCTCCAACAGTAAGTATTATTTCAAGTGCCGACACCCATCTATAACATGACAAAAGGCTATCAAACATCTTTTCTTGTTTTTCTTAATCTCTTCTTCCATAAATTGCTAAAGCTGTCACTCAATGAGGAAGTTTTTCTTTTCTCATAATATGGCCAAAAATCTCTTTCTGATGTCTGTAATACGTTTCCCTCTAAGGATATAAAACTGTGTGGTGCAGATTCAAACACAAGACCTTTAAGCATGTAGCCACTACTGTGGTTCCACATGTGGAACACACATAGTGGTGCAGTTATAACGGGGCTCATAGTGGTGCACCAGCAACCGGGCTCATAGTGGTGCACCAGCAACCGAGCTCATAGTGGTGCACCAGCAACTGAGCTCATAGTGGTGCACCAGCAACTGAGCTCATAGTGGTGCACCAGCAACCGAGCTCATAGTGGTGCACCAGCAACCGGGCTCATAGTGGTGCACCAGCAACCGAGCTCATAGTGGTGCACCAGCAACCGGGCTCATAGTGGTGCACCAGCAACCGAGCTCATAGTGGTGCACCAGCAACCGGGCTCATAGTGGTGCACCAGCAACCGAGCTCATAGTGGTGCACCAGCAACCGAGCTCATAGTGGTGCACCAGCAACCGAGCTCATAGTGGTGCACCAGCAACCGAGCTCATAGTAGTGCACCAGCAACTGAGCTCATAGTAGTGCACCAGCAACCGAGCTCATAGTGGTGCACCAGCAACTGAGCTCATAGTGGTGCACCAGCAACCGGGCTCTCAGTGATCAAGACCAATCTACACCTCTCCATGCTTATCCAAGAAACAGGCTCCCAACTGAAGCCTGGCCAGCGCTGACAGGATCAATATTTCTTTTGTAGTAGGAGTATATCTGCATGAGAGGTAAGGAACCAACAGTCTGCACACAAGTAAGCCAGATATTTAGAAAGGACAGCCACGCAAACCCTGGAACAAGATACAGTCTAGAAGTGGATGACCAACAGGAACTTTCTGCAGAAGTTTACAGTTGGTGAACTCAGAAAAGGCGGAGGTGGAGGAGGAAGAAGAAGAAGAAGGAGGAGGAGGAGATAGGAGGAGGAGGAGGAAGAAGACGACAAAGAAGAAGAAGAAGAAGGAAGAAGAAGGAAGAAGAAGGAAGAAGAAGAAGAAGAAGAAGAAGAAGAAGAAGAAGAAGAAGAAGAAGAAGAAGAAGAAAAAGAAGAAGAAGAAGAAGAACTGAAGCAAATAAAACAAAACTCTCAGCAGTGGCAGCTTCTGTCTTACCTGCAGCTTGTCCTCATGGTTTGAGTGTGTTTCTGAGAGCTGACGAAACTCCTGCGTCAAACGAAAACAGTGATTCAAGTGTTCTGGGGACACAAAGTCTTCTGCCACCTTGACACAACTGTGCAGGTTCCGCACCTACAGATATAAACACCGGAGAAATTTTGATGGCCAAAAGACTAGATTAATTTTAAACATTATACTGTATGTATATTGATTTCTGCAACTATAACTACAATCAATGATTACGAATCTTTTTATTTTTTTTTATCTTCTTCAGCATTGCAAGTTCTTGAAGTTTACTGCAGCAGATAACCCGCCTCCATTCATTACTATGATTGACCTTCTTTCTCCAGATTATGAAAGCTACTTAAAATTAATTTAACTTTAAAATGGATTAACTATAATTATATTTCCAGTTAAAATACCTTTTTTTCCCATTCAAATTAAAACCGATTATTACCGACTGGTGCTTGTTTCAGCTCTTCAAGGACAGTATAAAGTACTCTGTTAGTTTTAAACAAGTGCTTGTTTCAGCTCTTCAAGGACAGTATAAAGTACTCTTGTGATTTTAAACAGAGTATTCAAAATTAATGAAAAGGACAAAAAGAAACAAAACAGACTAGTAGAACTTATGCTGTAATGAATGCATGGATACGTTCTTGAAGTCTATGCCGTGTGGCATTGGTATTCATGTCTATCCACAACCTTTTGTCTGTTGCACTTTTAATCAACTCTGATATAGATGATCCTCCATGCCATGACGGATACATTAGTTTCAAATTCTGCTTTCTCAAAGGATTTAATTCTAGAAACTAGAAAGATCAGCGATAGAAGAGTGTCAAAGGCAGACAGAGAAAGAATGCTGGATGGGCGAAGACAGTAGTTTTCAAGAATGCCATCAACAGAACTGATCTAGAAAACTAAACTGGGATTAGATTATAGTCATCATGTCTTCTCAAACTCTTCATGTCCAATGAGAATGAGTAAATCGAATGACAGGGCTAAACTACAAAAAAACCAATGTTTCGAAGCACTAATGTATTGAACAATGAAGAGAAAACCATTGCCACCCTTTTCCAGATCCTTCATACTTCATCTAATCCCACCTCCATTCCACAACTACAGAAATTTTAGGAAACTGAATAAACATGACACAAAATATGACTGGAAAACTCAGCAAAGGGGAAAAAAAAGACAGGCTAATATACAAACATTTTGACCAAAGCCTTTATCAGTTAATTTGAACAAAGAAGACACAAACAATAGACTGCACAATTTATTGCCCAGCATATTTCGCTGTATCTTGTCAGGTGCATACTACAGTAACAATTTATTAAATTATTATCAGTTAATTAGACAAAAAATAAAAAGAATCATACTTCGTAAAAGAAATGAGAAAATGCAGAGCGTTGAGTTAGTTTATGCTAGGAAAAAGTGGAATGCAAAAATATTTACAAACTGGCAAGGGGTGCTGAGAAAAAAAACAGAAAAAGGAGAGAAGGAAATATTAATTATAAATTAACTGAAACAGATGTTAAAAAAAACAATATCCAGTGATTTATTGTGTTGTAGGGTTATAATGAAATCCATATAATTCAGATCTGAACAACTGAATATTACTGCTGAAAGAGCAATTTATCTATGAGATAAGTACATCCCAAAGTATTCTGAAACAATGGATGCATATTTCAACTAACCTGGTGAGGTGCTCCAGCGGGGATGAAAATGGCGTCTCCTAAACATTGGACTATTGTGTAACCTTGAACCCCATACTCCCGCAGAAGTCTGTCACAAAGTTCTTTGTCCAGGTACCAGCTCTGATCATGTATTGCATCATGATCTCTTTCTATAATCTCACCACGCTCTTTTGCAACCTGAAACACACAAAATCAAATGTGTAATACTCCAGTAAAGTAAACTGTCTCTAGCAGATGACTTCTTTTTTCTTCCTCCTCTATGAAATTTTTGTTTCGGATGTACTTGTATTGTTCCTCATGACAATACAACTGTGTTACATAAGTGTCTTTTAGCTGACACATTCAGACTTCTTTAGGGATTTGCTGACACGGTAAGGGCAAATGACATGGTGCAATATTCTTAATAAATACAAAACCTGTGACTTCCATTACATGTGACCCATTCTGTCACTGCAAAATATTATGGATAGTGTGATGATTCAGTATAGTACTGACCTAGTCATTTTTCTCTCTCTCACACACACACACAATAAGAAACAGTAAGCAACAAAACAGATGAAAGACAACATAAAATAAACTTGTTAGGAAATCACATATGGTTTATCTCATCTGTGAAAAATATGAAGAGAAAAAACTGGGTACAAGACAAAGACATGACGTGCCATACTGATGCGTCTGCAGACACGGTTTGTCATCTCACACAATTTTCAGGATCAAGAATCAGAACAGTGTTCTTGCCTTGGCTAGGCCATACAGTATTTATCTCAGACTTCCTCTTTTCTTTAATTTGACCAGTTATCATATATTTGTGTCAGATGTAAAAAGAAGTGATTGCAGTCGAGCTGACAACACCTAGGAGATGCCGGGGTGAAAGGAAATGAAACAGCCGAGAGACTGGCCGTGTCTGCTGTGGCTGTTGGAAAAAGAAGTATGGACAGGGCAGACATACTGAATGTGCTGCATTCTATAGATAATGAGATAAAGAAGTCTGCACTGCGAAGATGAACCATCTGTTGGAAGTGAGTATTAAACTAGGACAAGCATGCAGATACCAGTCACAGGGAAAAGAAAGAAGATGTTCCAATCAGCTCCTGCTGGGGACGCTGAGCATAGAGAGACTGAGATGGCTGCTGCATCGGGGGATGGAGCATGAATGGGTCGGACTGACGTTCTAGGATTACAAATGAGTAAGTAATAGAGCTATAACAAGAAGTACTAAATACCAGATGGGTGTATTAGATGCGATTATTGGAAGCGGTACATGTTGCTTGTGATCGATAAGTTTTCCGGGAGGTTTTTATGAGAGTAAAGTTCTGCAAAGGACATACTGACTGACTAAATACAACACAAACTAGAAAGCTCAATACAGCCCTTTATATTAATATATCTCTGTTGTTTGTCTGTTGAGTTTTCTAGTCACAGTCTGTACTGTATTTGGTACTCTGTCAACAAAGACTTTGGTCAAAACATTTGGCTGTATCTGTGCACGTCCAAGCCAATGATAGCATCTACCATCTATGATTTTGTCTGCGTCATGCTTCTATTGCTTTCACAGCAGCTATTCAGTGATATACCAATAACAAAAAGTCAATTTTATTTCTGATCTTTTTGGTCTTTCTGCTATTTTAGGTAAATGACCTGGGCAGTTTTCATGACTGCATTCTTTAAAGTTATCTTCCAAACATTTCTATAGATGTCAAGGGACATTTGGTCAATGTCTTATAACTATTACTAGATGTGAAATCCGATTCACCTTTACATGTTTTCTAATTCCCATATGAACCATTGGAAATACTGTCATAAAATTTTTCCACACTTCCATCTATCAGTGTATGTGGCTAAGGCTTTGCAAATGCACTTTGCAATTCTCAGCTACCCAGAACGATTCCAGCTGAGGGCAATTTGACGGCAGACCGCTTTGAGTTGTGTTCAACAGTGGTATTAAGAGCCTACCATTCAGTAAGCAATAGCAAACTACTCAATGTAAAATTTCCTGGTAAAACCAAAGAGCCAACAAATGCTTGGATTGGTTCTGGAAATTCCTGTAGAGGATAAACAACTAATGCATCCAACCATTTCAAACCATCATTCAACCACTCCTTTTCAGATATTCAATCACTTCCAGATGTGCCCAAATATGTCAATACATCTATACCCATATGCATAACTGGAATGTATACCACAATTTAGCTGCATGTTATTGACATTCTGAAATGTTGTTATTCCCATACGTTTGGAAGACTCATGTTCTTTTGCTTTTCCCTCTCTGGGTTATTACCTAAATGTCTAACCACCCTGAGATTACAAACATCTAAATCTTATGAAGAAGATGTACACCAACATCCCATTAACAGAAACTCACTTAAGAAGATCATTTGGTTAACTTGAAATAAATTTAGCAGCGATGTACTATTCATAATAAACGTATTTATTAGTACCCCGTAGCAAACAACAATGTTTAAACATCAACTCTTGAATCGGCTTCTTGGAATTCCCAGGTTAACTAGATATTTCTGTAATTGGGTCACCAGTAAAAGCTACACTAGTGTGACGCAAACTGCAGTCCTGTGTGGGTAAGGGTATTCAACTGCTTCACAGCTTTCCCTTAAGCATCATAACACTACAGAGTTACACATTGACAAAACTGTTTTGGAATCATGGCCAGCTCTGTGTCTAGTTATATCACTGTGTCACACCATGTTGTGCTCTGGCAAAACTAATGCATTATTTTTCTTAAACCGTCACCAAACATTTGAAACTAGTGTTGAAAACAGAGACAATTGCAGTCCAACAGATAAAGAAAAGAAAAGAACACAGTATAAAATCTCTGACAATTTTCAGTGCACATAAGAAAAAATGCACCCGGCTTGTGTAGAGCCTGTCAAAGAAATCCCTAGACGAATTGGGTCTTTGTCGAAAATCGGAATCAGTGCACATAAGTGGACTTTTAGTCAATTTACAACAGGCACCGTCAGTGTGGGAATGTCCCATATGTAATGATGGCAATGTTTGGTCCATTCATTCACCACAAAATATGTGTGTTTTCTGGATTGTTTGTTGTTATAGTGTAGCTTTATTTGCTGATAAATGCTTTGGTTGAAATAAATTACACAGCTACTCCCAGGGTATATCCACATGCGCACAGACTCCTTCTTCAGTAGCCAACAAATAGTTCTTGTGCTGAGAATGCCAGCAAAAAAGGGAACCCTTTCCAGGCCACTGGCGTATTAGGCATATGGTGCTAGACTCATAATATTCATTAGACCATCTGGCACTCAACAGAAAATGTGGTCAGTATCACACTGGCAGCCTTTTCTTCTCATGACATTTCCTGATACTCACTTTATGCTGGAAAAATACTCTAACATATTAGAAAAGGAAAAATACATAACACAAGTAATCAATAATCACGAACAGTGTGACTGAAGCATTAAATTGAATTCATCCCTGGGACATAACAACCTGGCGTGTATCAGGTGACTCATGCTGAACCTCCGTGAACTTTATGTTGACAGGAAAATGTATATGAATGTGGATTTTTAAAAATACAATGAGGTCATATGGACACCCCCCCCCCCCTTTTTCCCCCATACTTTTTCAGTTACTGTATTCACATTTGAATCACATAAAAACAAGGCAGACACACAAAGAGCCAATGGCATTTAACTATGCTTTCTGAGAACAGTTCACTGCAGAAATGGCTATATATCTGCATTTATGGAGGCTGTGGCACAACCAGATGTGACCAGATTTAGCCATCTCAGAGCAAAATGATTGATCCCAAAATTACCAACCTACCTTCTTCTTGAGCCTTTCTACCTCCAGGTCCATCTCCAGGAACTCCCACATAGACCATCACATTCACAGCATCAGATATGTCCAGGTGCAAGTTTGTTGTGCCCTCTTTCGGAAAGTGTGAAGATCCGTAAGCATTATACATCTTAGGCCCCAAATCTGGACGAACAAGGAAGTCAGGCAGGCGGGAGGCCAGATTCAGTTTGCCATTTCTGTGTGTGTACTCTGGCAGTGGCAGTGCATTCATCAAGTCTTGGAACCTTGTGGGCAAGAGCTCGCTAAAATCGTCACCTGGTGGCCAGTCTTTCAACTTCAGCAGCATGGGTTGGTCATTGTTGTCTATTGGTCGATCTATTAACAAAAATATATAAACAGTACATAAGAGAAGAATCCTTGTGGGGTCAAGGGCGCCAATTTAGGGGAATGGGGTGGGGGGGGGGGATTTACCCAATGCCCTTGAAATAAGCATGCTGTAAAAGGTGACTAACTTGAGGTGTTTCCTTTGAAATTGGAGGGCATATGCCTGAGAGATGAGGAACTAATAGTCTGCACACACAAAATGCAGATCCATAAAACACGAAAACTTAAGTTCTAAAATAAGACAAAAGTTTAGAAATTGACAAACAGCCAGAACTTGCCAGAGTTTACAGCCACTGAAGGTAAAGAAGAAGAAAAAAATCAGTAACGACTGAAGTTTGCTTTGTTAAGCCCTAAAGGGTGGCTTGATCAGTACTTGTATCCAACAATCTTTACTTAGAGGGTGATGGATAAAAATGATGAGCAGCTAAACAGTATTCAGAACTGGATAGCCAGTTAGATCTGTTAGGCCAGCCGTTCTCAACCTACGGGTCCTGACCTCTTTGGGGGTCAAATGACCTTTTCACAGGGGTCACCTAAGACCATCGGAAAACACATATTCACTAGCGAACGAAAGAACAAGAAGATATATTCACTCAAGTTTTAAAGTAGCACAAAAAAAATTTTATGGTTGGGGGTCACCATAACATGAGGAACTGTATTGAAGGGTCACAGCATTAGGCAGGTTGAGAACCACTGTGTAAGGCAGATCTCATTATAAATACAATTACTAGGACATCCTACCTCGCATAGGTTCTGCTCTCACAAAAAGAAACTGAACCCTTTGTGAGTATATTTGCAATGTGCCTCATGATACAAATTCACTTAATGTGAGCAATGTAAAAGAAATTTGAGAAAGTGAAAACAACCTGATGCTGTGAATTTGATAAAATATTTAAACTGATAGAAAGAGCAAGACAGGACAAAGACAAGCATTTGATTTTCTTTACCAGCTGATAGTATATGACATCAAATGAAGAAAACGCACATTTATCACATAATTGTCTCGATTATTTTCAAGTACCGCACCACACCACATTAATTAATTATGAAACACTCATGAGAAAGCTCACTGCTTGTCTAACTTTGGAATGCAACTGTGTATAGTTTACTTCCTTTAGACCAGTGGTTCTCAACCTTCCTAATGCTGTGACCCTTTATTACAGTTACTCATGTTGTGGTGACCCCCCAACCATAACATTATTTTCGTTGCTATTTCCCAACTTCAGTGAATATGTATTTTCCGATGGTGATTCCTGTGAAAATGTAATTTAATCCCAAAGGGGTCGCGACACACAAGTTGAGAACCACTGCTTTCGACAGATTTAACTTTTTGGGTCCCAGAGGGTTTATCATCATTGGGGTTCTAGGTAGGAACCTATGAACATATGATGCGTTTCATTTGACTCAAAGAGTTAATCAAAGATACATGCTCTTTTCACCTGACAGTAGTTTTTTTTTAACTGTAAACAATTTTGGCATTGCATCTTTCCTGTGGCAAACTACGGATGTGACTTGTGGACTATCTCACAGTCCCTAATGAAGAAAAAATGGGCTTTTGAGCTGAAATGCTATAGAAATATTCTCAGAATACCATGGACAAAAAAGAACAGAAATACTGACATCCTAAAAAATCTGAATATCAAGGAAGATTGGATAATAAACAGCATCTTGTCTCAGAAGCTGAAATATTTTAGCCATATCAAGCACAAGACGGATAGAAAAAAAATACTAGCAGAAGGCATAGTGCCAGGAAGGAGGGGAAGGGGCCGTCCAGCACAAAGTTAGGCACATGATATAAGGGACTACTTGTGGTGTGGAAGTGCATGAAGTGGAAGAGCTGGTGAGAGACAAGAGTTTCTTTCATGTAGGCTGTGATGAGAGCGACATTCCACAAAGGATCTGCTACATGATGAGTGTGTTTTTACTACCCATTATTCCCCGTGTGGGTTCCGGGGCTCTATTATAGGAAAAACAAGAACAGAACCCCTGACTACCCAAAAGCATGTCGTAAGAGTCGACTAATTGGGAGCTTCCTTCAAAGCGGAATGCATCTGCCTGAGAGGCAAGGAACCAGCAGTCTGCCTACAAATGAGTCAGATCTGTCAAATGGGTGCATGCGCAACACTAAAGTTCTGGAACACGACTACAGTCTGATAGTGGATGAACAACCAGAAATTTCCGCCAGAGTTTACAGCTGGTGGACACGAAGAGGAAGAAGAACTACCTATTATTAGCAATTTGGGTGTCCAGCTGCCGTGGGATTTTATTGTGTACAAATTGGACTTCCTTTTTTTTTTTTTATCTGCATCAGAGAAGGTTAGGTCTTCATTCTCATTATCCAAGAGATCAAGGGTATGTGTGATACCATTAGAAACTAAAATTGGCAAGGTTTACTGGGAAGGTTACGGGTAGTGAGCATACTTTGGTCTTCTTCTCTAGACTATGCCGGCGTAGTGGGTAATGAACAGGCAGATAGATTGGCTGGATCTGCACCACTGGGTGGTTAATTGATACATGACAAGGCAGATGTGGTCAAGGTCCTTTGGGAACAAGCAATGGAATCAGCAGAGAAATAGATTATTATGGCCTGGAGAGAATGAGGCACCTGGGTGTAACCAGAGGGTCTGGCCGGCCTTACTACACTGAGAGGAAAGGCAAGACGGACATATAAGCCAGATTGTGACCGGTACCATCAATATTGCAACTCTGTGCTGGCTGCTGAAGATTAGGATGCAGCACGCATGGGAATGCCCCAAGTGTTGTGATGTCAATTCTTGACCTCAACTCAACTCGAGAAATTAACAGGTAAAAATATATATCCTTGTGTTGGGTTGCAAACTAATTTTTAAGCAACAGAAAGACACTGCAACCTCTCAGCCATATTTTCCATCAATAAAGATCTCCCCTCCCATCTAATCTATCACAGGCACACTTTATGATACCATTTAACATTTACAGATGAGCAATGTTTCCATGAATATTATTACTCTCAGTAACAATTTTACAGACTGCACAGAAAAACTCACTTTTGAGACTTTCAAAACCTCCCCAGAAATCACCCATTGTGTGGCCAATGATGACATCCCCAGTTCGACAGTTGACGACCTCGTTCTCAATGTCACCAAACTCTCTAATGAACACTTCTGGCTTCCACAAGCTGATATTCATCTTCTTATTGGCACAGGAGACCAACACCGGCTGCACAGAATAGATGCAAAAACACTTAGTGTCTTTATTACACATAACAAGTATCACAGTGACAGTCTTTCTTGTATCTATTGTAATGTAGTTATAACATTGTTAAATGTAACAAATTCCTTTTGAGTTTTGAAATCCCCAAGTGGGTTCTGCAGCCACGCTGTAGGGAAAACAAGAATAGACCTAATCCCTCCCCAACAAGCATGTCATAGAAGTCAACCATGTGGAGGCTTTCTCTAAGGAAGGTGCAAATGAAGAACAACCTAATGTACCAGTCTCTTATCAACAAAAGAAGAGAATAATCAAATCAATCAGAAAGCCACCAAAACCGGTTATTATTCTACGCCTTAGAACAGGACACAATTGACTTTCGCAGCCACATGTACACAAAATTTAAAATCGACGAATCAGCCATGTGCACATGTGGACTGGCACCTGAGACAACCAGTCATGTCCTACAAGACTGTCCCAAATAGAACATATTAAGGCAAAACTTTTGGCCAAGAGAAACATCGGTGCAAGTCAAACTTACGGGTCGCTGAGTGAATTACAAAAGACAGTGAAGTTCATACAAGAGACAACATTGCAGATATAGATAATATATTTTATGCGAACGAAAGAAGAAGAAGAAGAAGAAGAAGAAATGTGGTCTGCGGTTAAAGTCATAAACATATTCACGACTCAAATTTTTAATCACATTAATCATGCAGCAGATCTTTGATCTTTAAGAAACACATTATCATTACAGCCTTCCAAGAGAACTCTAAATCTGTTGCTAGTTGCCTGCCTTATGAACTTTCCTGCGTAGGGGGCTTGAATGTTCTGTGTCTGCCTTCACGCTGTCGACCACATGCCTCTAGCAAAACTACAATTAAATTAAGTAAATGACCATTTCCCACTCCTTCAGGCATATTAGGGCTAGACCTATATTTTATAGACCAATCGGCACTTGGTGGGTGATATGGTCAGCATCACGCTAGTCACTTTTACTTTCCAGAACTGTACCTGCTACCCATTTGAGGCTGGGAGCCAAGGTCATTTTTGAAAAAAAGTCTGTCTCCATCAGGACCCGAACCTCTCACCTTTAGATTCATAGGTGAGTGTCTAGCCGCTGCACTACAGCGGCTTCCTAGAAAACTAAATAGAAAGATTAAATTTGTGAAACGTTACCTGTCCTCTCTGCCACTGCTCCTGAAATATCTGCACATTCCCCTTATGATGAGCATCATGCAAGCGCAGAAGCCGTCCATTACAAAGCCAAGAGTGCGGCACGTCTGGGTACAGCACACTGGTTTCCGTTAAGCTGTGTTCCATAATGGGCAACTCCCGCTTCCAGCCTCCCAACCGAGGGGTATAGTGAAGGAACTTGAATGGAGTGCCACCGTCTGTGCAGCTTCTCTCCACCACTGACTGTATGATGTCATCAAGGGAACTCAGGCCACTACCTTTCTTCACTTTCTTTTCATTGGTAACTTTTGGCTAGAAAACATGTAAAGATATAGATGGAAGTGCTTGTGAATAGGAAAGTTATGTTTACGACAATTTAAAAAAAATATCTCATGGACTGATTAAAATACAGCGGCACCTCGACTTATTAACTGCTACAAACTGCTCTACATACAAACTTTTCGAGATGTAAACCACGCTCATGGAAAAAAAAAAATTAAGTTCATTAGTCAGGGCACCACAGCATATATAAACTTTGATACTGCAAAGTTATTTACTCTCAACTATTCTGCTGACCTTACATCTTTTATTGCTTCAAGTGTCTCGGGAGTTTTTTGTTTATTTACGCCACCTCAACCATACACATGACACTACCGTAGAGTTTCAAGGATGTTATTTTGTCCATTCTGTTACTGGTCTGCCTTAGGCTCTACATCCCTTTCCTCTTGTGGTATATGCCTTTTTTTGTGTGGTTGGCAGGAGGTGTAGATGCTGAAACTCAAATGCTGATAAGGGTGCGTGGTCTCAAGGCATTGTGTCCGCCTCGAGTGCTAGAGGTCCTGGGTTCAGGCCTCGATGAAGGCGGGGATTTTTTTCAAGTGGACTTTAAGTAATTTACCCTGGTCTCTTAGTAGGACCAGACGCCTGTGTGTATTATTGTAAAAAATCCCTTGGCAGTTGGAAATGGAAAAGAGAAGTAGCCTAACAGGGCTGCCCTGGCAAAATCTGGAGTTAAAAATCTACCCCAAATATTTCAGGATCCTCGCTAGTGCTACACCTGTGCACTGCGCTGAGCTACTTTGGACTCAAGATTTGAGTTAGAAGCAGAACAGAGCACTTATGAGTTACTACCCTTTTGCTTTAATGTTGATCCGTTGTTCAAACCTCAAATGCTCAAAGAGGACATCTTTCGGTCAGGAGACGTGACTATATACACTGATGGGTAAGAGGTAGAAAGAGTGGATGGGGCTCAATTGCTAAAGCACAGGGGAGAAGGATGACCGATGAGAGTTTGGCATACGACATTACCACATCCAGTGAGAGACTGGATGGAGGTTGAGGCGGTAACTGCTGCGTTCCGATTGGTAGAAAAAAATCTCAGCCACACACATGGTCACAGTATCGGATTCGCAAAGCATGCTCAGGAGGGTACAGGCAGGTTTTCTTGAATGAATGAGGTCACATCAATTCAGAGGTCACCAGTGGTGAGTCACATGGATATTGATTGCTCGGGTCAACAACAACAAACTTGTATATTTAATCAGGGAATACCAGAGCTATTCAACTGGTAGGCCATAGGTGCAGATGCCTAGAAAATGGCCCATCCCACTTTTAACACTTTGGCCACCAAGTAAACTGAGTTTAAAAGTCCTGTTGCATACTAAAGCACTCCAACAACCCATCAGTCTTCTACTAGGGTTGTGTATTTGGCCCATGCGGATGTAGTATACCATCATTTTGTTTGTCACTAAAGCATTTCAACAACAGATCAGTCCTCTACAAGAGTTGTGTATTTAGCCCGTGTGGATGTAGTATACCATCATTTTGTCTGTCACTAAAGCATTTCAACAACAGATCAGTCCTCTACAAGAGTTGTGTATTTAGCCCGTGTGGATGTAGTATACCATCATTTTGTCTGTCACTAAAGCATTTCAACAACAGATCAGTCCTCTACAAGAGTTGTGTATTTAGCCCGTGTGGATGTAGCTAATACCATCATGAACAACTGCCTCCTGAACATATTTTCTGGGACTGAAAAGAATTTTGGTAATCCACCCCCCCCCCCCCCCCCCCCGCCCACCCCCCCCCCCCCCCAATAAGGCCCCTGAACCCACATGAGTAATTTGAGCAATGAAGTTTTCTCATATTTTAAAACTTTTTCACAAACAGTGTATACATAATATATATTATATATATACCTTTCCAGCTGTTTTAGTCAGCAGTTCTCTCAGTGTTGAGCAACCTAACTTTTTCTCAGAATCTTCTAACAAATCATCTCCAGGCATCACTGATTTGTGCATCTTCTTCTTCATATCTGATTTGTCCCTGTCAGAATTGGGCTCCATTGATGCAATGTCAGCTAAAATACTCAGTGGTGAAGATGTTGTATCTGGATTGTAGGATTCAAAATTCTTCAATGTGTAGGGCTCTTGATCTTTCCTCTTAGCCTTTAGAGAATTTCTGCTTGTATTTTCCTCTGAGCTAAAGCCATTCTGAAGTTTGTGAGCATTAGATAGGCTGAACACCTGCAGATAAAGATGGAAAAAGTAGAAAAACATTAGCATGATGCTTACCAGAGTCATCAAAGTCAAAGATCCTTGTCACATTGATGCATCAGGTATATGGTGCTAAACCCATATTTTATATCAAGTATATGGCACTAAACCTATATTTTATGTCAAGCATATATGGTACTAAACCCATATTTTTTTAAATTAAGTATATGGTACTAAACCCATATTTTTTTAAAATTAAGTATATGGTACTAAACCCATATTTTTTTAAAATTAAGTATATGGTACTAAACCCATATTTTTTTAAAGTATATGGTACTAAACCCATATTTTTTTAAATTTAAGTATATGGTACTAAACCCATATTTTTTTAAAATTAAGTATATGGTACTAAACCCATATTTTTTTAAAATTAAGTATATGGTACTAAACTCATATTTGTTAAAATTAAGTTTATGGTACTAAACTCATATTTTTTAAAATTAAGTATATGGTACTAAACCCATTTTTTTTTAAGTATATGGTACTAAACCCATTTTTTTAAAATTAAGTATATGGTACTAAACCCATATTTTTTTAAAATTAAGTATATGGTAGTACTAAACCCAATTTTTTTTTAAAATTAAGTTTATGGTACTAAACTCATATTTTTTAAAATTAAGTATATGGTACTAAACCCATATTTTTTTTAAAATTAAAGTATATGGTACTAAACCCATATTTTTTAAAATTAAGTATATGGTACTAAACCCATTTTTTTAAAAAGTATATGGTACTAAACCCATATTTTTTTTTAAGTATATGGTACTAAACCCATATTTTTTTTAAATTAAGTTTATGGTACTAAACTCATATTTTTTAAAATTAAGTATATGGTATTAAACCCATTTTTTTTAAAAATTAAGTATATGGTACTAAACCCATATTTTTTTTTAAGTATATGTTGCTAAGCTGTATTTTATATCAAGTACATGGTACTAAATCCATATTTTTTTTTAAGTATATGGTACTAAACCCATATTTTTTTAAAATTAAGTTTATGGTACTAAACTCATATTTTTTAAAATTAAGTATATGGTATTAAACCCATTTTTTTTAAAATTAAGTATATGGTACTAAACCCATATTTTTTTTTAAGTATATGTTGCTAAGCTGTATTTTATATCAAGTACATGTATTTTATAAAGTAAATGGTGCTAATCCCGTATTTTATATCAGGTGCATGGTGCTAAACCTGTATTTTATAAAGAAAATGGCGCTCAAACATATTTTATATCAAGTATATGGCACTAAACCCATATTTTATATCAAGTATATGGTGCTAAACCCATATTTTATATCAAGTATATGGTGCTAAACCCATATTTTATATCAAGTATATGGTGCTAAACCCATATTTTATATCAAGTATATGGTGCTAAACCCATATTTTATATCAAGTATATGGTGCTAAGCCCATATTTTATTTTACGTATATTATGCTAAACCTATATTTTATTTTAAGTATATGGTGCTAAACCCATATTTTATATCAAGTATATGGTGCTAAACCCATATTTTATATCAAGTATATGGTGCTAAACCCATATTTTATATCAAGTATATGGTGCTAAACCCATATTTTATATCAAGTATATGGTGCTAAACCCATTTTTTATATCAAGTAGATGGTGCTAAACCCATATTTTATATCAAGTATATGGTGCTAAACCCATATTTTATTTTACGTATATTGTGCTAAACCTATATTTTATTTTAAGTATATGGTGCTAAACCCATATTTTATATCAAGTATATGGTGCTAAACCCATATTTTATTTTACGTATATTGTGCTAAACCTATATTTTATTTTAAGTATATGGTGCCAAACCTATATTTTACGCCAAGTATTTGGCACTAACACCATATTTTATATGAAGTAAATCAAGGTTGTGCATTCAGGTCTTGATGGAGAGACTTTTTTTTTTTTTAAAACTGACCTTGGCTCCCATGATGGCCAAGCCTTGAGTGGATACCAGGTATAATTGTGGGAAGTAAAGGCAGCCAGCATGATACTGACCTTATCACCTCATCGAGTGCCGATTAGTCTATAAAAATATAGGTCTAGCCCTATATGCCTAATATGCCTGAAGGCAAGAAAAAAATCTGTAATCGATGAGTGATCATGTTGGCCAGCTTTACTTTCCAGGATATTTCCTGACATCCATTTGAGGTTGAGTCAACCTGGGAGTCTAAGGTCAATTTTAAAAAAAATCCACACATGAGTATAAAATTAGACATTCCAATGGGTTTTGCAGCAAAAATGATTAGAAGTTATAATGGTTTTTTAAATGATGAAAATGGTGCTAAATATAAAATTAATAAACCATTACTCTTTACTACAGTAGAAGGCTCTTGTTTTAAAATTTTCCTCCCTTTTTTCAGATGTGCTCACTGAATAACCATGCTGGTCCAATATGGCAGAAAGTGTGTTTTGCTGGCCTTGTCAGGGTTATTGAATATACCACTTTTCACATGGTACAGTGCCAAACATTTTGTGTGGTTTTTGCCAGTACAGGAATGGAACAATTATGGAGTGAATGTGCAACTAACAAGAATAAAAGTGCTACATGTGCAATGAGTTCAAACATAATAAAGAATATCACCTGACTCAAGCCATTCCTAGCTGTAATTCTGCTATCTGTGCTACTGCAACCACAGGGACAGTTTGATGGAATTGACCACTTAGAACGAATATCATGAATCAACCTTCCAAGCTCCCACAGGGCTGTCAATGACAAGAACACACAACAGCTGTACAGGGTAACAAGTGACAATGTGATCTATCTATGTCAGTGGAAAAGATTCATACTCTGCGCTTCACTATATGTTGACATAAACTCTGTAGTAATGCACCTGATGAGATACCGTGAAATCTGCGGGCAATCAATTGAACAATTTATTCTCTTAGTCCTCATTATCTACAGAATAATCATCTTCTTTTATCCTTCCTCGTCTTTGTGCTTGCAAGGTGTAAACTCTGGCAGAAAGTTATGGTTGTACATCACCTTCTAGACTTTTAGGCTTGTTCCAGAACTTAAGTTTGCATGCACAGCCATTTTACAGGTGGGACTTAATTGTGTGCAGACTGTTGGTTCCTCACCTATCATGGCAGATGCACTGAGACTTTGAAGGTACAGACCTAATTAGTCAGCTTTTATGACATGTTTTTTAGGGTGGTAGTTGGTTTATCCCCTCCCCCCTTCCATAGGGCCCCAAGAACCCAAACTGCCTTCGTCCAATATCTGCTCTGTGCCACTAGGTGTCGCAGTTTAATGGGCATACTCAGTTGCTTGGTATGCTTCCTTTAAAGCTGGAGTGCATCTGCCTGAGAGGGAGAAACGAACAGTCTGCATATAAATACACCAGATTTATAAAACGGATGTGCACACAAAAACTCAAGTTCTGGAACAAGACTAAAGTCATCCAGAAGAGACAAACAATCAGAACTTTTTACCGCAGTTTACAGCCAGTAAATGAAAGGAACTAGAATGTTTGGCTTGCTGTGAGGCTTTACGCTGGCCAGTGACTCCTTTAATCCATCTTCTTTTAGGTCTCCGTCACCGCAGTTTACAGCCAGTAAATGAAAGGAACTAGAATGTTTGGCTTTCTGCGAGGCTTTACGCTGGCCAGTGACTCCTTTAATCCATCTTCTTTTAGGTCTCCATCACCGCAGTTTACAGCCAGTAAATAAGAACAAGAGAGTTTGGCTTGCTGCGAGGCTTTACGCTGGCCAGTGACTCCTTTAATCCATGTTCTTCTAGGTCTCCATCACTGCAGTTTACAGCCAGTAAATAAGAACAACAAGAGAGTTTGGCTTGCTGTGAGGCTTTAAGCTGGCCAGTGACTCCTTTAATTCATGTTCTTCTAGGTCTCCCTTTGCCTCTTGGTGTTTTCATTTTCATGTTGTATGCTCTTGCTGCCAGCATCACTGGGTTCTTACTGGGCGGCTGTACCATTTAAGTGTTTATTTCTCAATGAATTTAATGTGTACTGTTTCAACAGTTCTTCTAATCACTTCATGTCTTACATGAACCTTTCTGGCTTTGTTCAGCCTTTCTCAAATATCTCATTGCACAGGTGGTTAGTTTTCTCTCCTATGTGTGTGAGAAAGCTGAAGTTAGTTTTCTTTCCTATGTGTGTGAGATGGCTGAAGTTAGTTTTCTCTCCTATGTGTGTGAGATGGCTGAAGTTAGTTTTCTCTCCTATGTGTGTGAGATGGCTGTACTTAGTTTTCTCTCCTATGTGTGTGAGATAGCTGTACTTAGTTTTCTCTCCTATGTGTGTGAGATGGCTGTAGTTAGTTTTCTCTCCTATGTGTGTGAGATGGCTGTAGTTAGTTTTCTCTCCTATGTGTGTGAGATGGCTGAAGTTAGTTTTTCTACTTAGACCGAGATGCTGTGGTTAGTTTTCTCTCCTATGTGTGTGAGATGGCTGTACTTAGTTTTCTCTCCTATGTGTGTGAGATGGCTGAAGTTAGTTTTCTCTCCTATGTGTGTGAGATGGCTGTGGTTAGTTTTCTCTCCTATGTGTGTGAGAAAGGTGAAGTTAGTTTTCTCTCCTATGTGTGTGAGAAGGCTGTGGTTAGTTTTCTCTCCTATGTGTGTGAGATAGCTGAAGTTAGTTTTCTCTCTTATGTGTGTGAGATAGCTGAAATTAGTTTTCTCTCCTTTGTGTGTGAGATGGCTGTACATAGTTTTCTCTCCTATTGTGTGTGAGATGGCTATGTGTGTGACATAGTTTTCTCTCCTATGTATGTGTGTGAGATGGCTGTAGTTAGTTTTCTCTCCTATGTGTGTGAGATGGCTGTAGTTAGTTTTCTCTCCTATGTGTGTGGTTAAGATGGCTGTGTGTGACTTAGTTTTCTCTCCTATGTGTGTGAGATGGCTGTGTGAAATGGTTAGTTTTTTTCTCCTATGTGTGTGAGATGGCTGAAGCTTAGTTTTCTCTCCTATGTGTGTGAGATGGCTGTAGTTAGTTTTCCTCTCCTATGTGTGTGAGATGGCTGATGGCTTAGTTTTTCTCTCCTATGTGTGTGAGATGGCTGTAGTTAGTTTTCTCTCCTATGTGTGTGAGATGGCTGTACTTAGTTTTCTCTCCTATGTGTGTGAGATGGCTGTGCTTAGTTTTCTCTCCTATGTGTGTGAGATGGCTGTAGTTAGTTTTCTCTCCTATGTGTGTGAGATGGCTGAAGTTAGTTCTCTCTCCTATGTGTGTGAGATGGCTGAACAGTTTAGCATGTCCTGTGTGTTGATGTTCTGACTGATGGCTTTCCTAATTTCATGCAGTTTCAACAGCAGTTTTCTGTGAACAATACATACTGTCAGTTTGCGGGACCCAAAGAATAATAATATATCATTATTCCCTCTGTGTGACATGCTTAAAGAATGTGGATGATCTATTCTGATTTGATAACAAGCTTTCTTTCTTTGTGAGTTAACTAATTTCTTTTAAAGCAATATCCAGACAACTTACCATCACTAGGAATAATCTGTGTTAGCATCATTTCACGTGCTTTATGAGCCTGCCTATTTGAACTACATGTCAGCCACTTATCATCAGTAATGGCTTCTGAAAATAAATCCAGTTAGGAATATCAGAACGTTTTATATTTTTGCTTAGACTAGCAATTATATCAACAGAATGGTCTAGTCTATAAAATAGTTCAACTCCTTTTGCTCCAAACAATGCCCCATATCGAATCGGTTACTGTTCCAGTGTGTCAATAAATGCAAGATGTCTTTCTGTATATATGACCTTTGGTCTGGAAATACTAAACAAATCTGACTAGATATTTTAAACCTTCTGCACAGTATATGCCTCTTTGAAAGTAAAACACTTTTGCTTTTTCCATTATGGTTAGTAACTCCCCTGGGCAGCTGCTGTGAAATCTTCTGTGACTAAAAGAGCTGACTCGAATGAAAGATAATTTAATGTGCATAAATATGAATGTACATAAATATGAATGTGCATAAATATGAATGTGCATAAATATGAATGAGAGTATATAAAAACAAGGAATATTCTAGTTGTTTGTGTGAAAGCATTGGTTTCCAACATATTTTTGGTTAACTTAAATCAGCTTCTTAGTATTTCTCATTCTGCTGAGTAACAACCGACCTGGCCGCATCATGATACCAGCTAAGTGATTTTTTTGTATCTATGTAGCATTGTTTATTTTGTGTGTGCTAACGAAGGCTCAATAGCCGGAACGTTCACATTTTGTTTGTATTTGTTATATTGTGAAGCTTGCTAATATACTTTTCGGGTTTATATCTTTTCTTAGTATCTCTGTACAATCACACATTCAAATACAAACCTTTCCTCTGATTTTAATTTGAGAATAGTGAGACATAAGGAACAGCTTGTTCTCATTAAAATAAATAGTAACGAACCATGAGACATGAATCAAGAACAGTGCAATGTCTCCCATGAACAGCGAAATCTGTCTCAAAACAATATTCAGATCTCCTTAACAACGTTGAGATTTGTCGAAACCTCTCTAAGCAGAGATTTCTCACAAGAAAAGTAACATTTCTCACAAGATCATTAAGGTTTCTCTTTTTAAAAAAAATCACAACTTTTAAAATGGCAAGATCTCTCATCAGAATGCAATACTTGTTTTTAAAAAATATCTCTCAAGCACAGTAAAAAAAAAATTTTTTTTTAAATCCCAAGAACAGCGAGGGTATTTTCCAAAAAAATGTCCATGCCACTAACACTCAGTACAAATAAAATGATTTTTTTTTAAAAAGGAAGAAAAAACCAACGTACAACACAAGAACAAACTGACTGATTAACAAACTGTCAAAATGTATAACTTACTTTTGCTGTCTTTCATACGCACTTTGAAGCAATCGAGGCACACAACAAAGCCACATTTATGGCACACCCAATGCATGTTAAATAATGTTGTGTCACAAACATCACACATCTCCCGTACACCCGTCACAGCACGCTTCCACACAATTTTCACTGAAAATAAAAAATATTAGGTGATAAATATTAGTGTTTTATTCAGTGTCAAAGGCCAATCAATATATGGTTACATGGTTACACGTTAAATATTTCATTACTGCTAAATAACAAAAATTTCACCCCAAAAAAAAAAAAAGGCCACTGTTATCAAAATGCCCTTAATGGTTCAAAACAAGGGCTATTCAACTGGTAGCCTGCAGGCCAAATCTGGCCCATTGTGGCCTGGCAAGTAGCACACACATCTTTGCCAGTTGTACTATATTAATGATCAATGCTGGGGCTTTGGTCTCTGACCTGTGATGATCTCCATGTTCACAATTTTGGCCCCTGAGTAAACTTGGTTGAATATCCATGCTCTACACCAAGCTCACTCCAACAGATACAAGTCCTTTTTATGGCTCAGGTGACCTGCAGGCCAATATATTGAGCTTAAGAGTGAAAACTTGTGGTGCCCGCAGAGAACAAAGGGAATTAAATTGTATGGTAGTTCACTAATGTAGAATTCTGGGTAAATATTAATCAAATTCCTGTGAATCAAGAGGTGAGGAGAAGAGGCTGACATTGAATTGGACACACACTGAGAAAACTTGAAAACAATATGACCAGAATGTTTTTGTACTGGAACCCACAGGGTCAGAGGAATAAAAACAGACCAAACAACACACAGAGGAGGGAAGTAGAGAGTGAAGTAAAAATAGGTGTGGATATGGAGTGAGCTGCATGTCAAAGATAGAAAAGGATAGGATGACTTGACATGAAATGGTTGAGGAGCTATGCTCCATGAGGGGATGAAGGGCAACAGAAAAAAATGAAGAAAACTCACTACAGAGCTACCAATGAGTTGAAATGTGTTAAGAATCGACATCACAGCACTCTGTCACCACCTTTAGCAGCCAGCAAAGTGTCCCAAACTGAGGGTGCCTACCAGGAGTTAGTTTGATTATATGTCCCTCTTTCCATTCCTGTAAGTGCAGAGTGTCAGCCAGATCACCCGCCCCTCCCCCCTTTTTTTCTGCTGCCTGTCGTGGAATGATAAGCCATTACACATCAGTCCTAAAGACTGGTAACTTAACTTACCTGCAAATCGGCACAACATTCAAACTTGGACTCGTCCAGGAAGATATATATAGTCCCTTATATCGATATATGCCTTCATCAGACAAAATTATAATGTCTACATCTTCTAGTTGCTTTGACTTAACACAACTTTTAAATGTACATCTAGGGGATAAATATTAGAGGAGTTATTTGAGGTTTCGTGGAAACCGATTTACTCCTTGCCCCTGTATACTAGGAACTACTTCTTACCAACGCCTGAAGAAGGCATTTTGCGCCATTCTTTTTGCCGGCTTCCAAGCGTTCAGACGTGTCAATCGACGCCTGTATAATACATTTGTAAAAGGCGATCTGTAATGTCTAGGACTTTTCATATGCTTGGGTAAGTTAATTATAGTTTACGAGTACCTAAAACAATGTCTTTTAAAGTGGTCACTGCTGTAGAGAGAGCAGTGTCGGCTGTGGGATCACACATAGTTCGACCGTTCTTGATCGCTAGAGAAGCGGATTCGAACTTAGACCTTCCTCTGTACAGACTAAATAGCCTATGCCCTAAATAACCCACCCATACTGGTAAACCTAATAACCGTACAAGTGTGTACTATTTAAACTAACAACAGAAGTTTGTGCATACAAATGGGGACAGAATTAGGTCAGGACTTGGTCAGCCAGTGTGTGAGTGTGTTTGACCCAGATCAATGAATGGTGGGACTGGCTTTGGGAGTCGTAAGGAATAGAAGTACTGACAGTAAATATTGGTGTCTGTGTGCAGACAGGAGGGGGGAGAGAGATTGATATATGTGTTAGAGTGTCTATCTATCTCCACTATATATCTGACTTTCCATCTCTTGCACTAAACAGACAGATGAATGATAGGAGACTTGTGTCTCCTGGTCTTGAGAGGCATTCTGAGAAATGAAACAGGGGAGCAAGGGTGGAGTAAGCAGATGTGGGATGATGACTGATGCTTGTTCTGTCTTTCCTGTCAAGATGTTACCCTCTTGGTGATGACTAATTCAAAGTTATTTCTTGGCAGGATGAACCCTTTGTGAGGAGCTGGCAGAAGATTCACAGTCCAACCAACACCCACCAACCATAACCCATCCATCAATTAACCCATTACCTACCAATTATCACCCAACTACCAAGTGTGGAGATTGATGTCAGTTTGAGGTGCCATATACCCCAAACTTCCTACAGTGCCAGAACATGTGTGTAGCTCATGGACAGTGCTGCTAATGACTAGTGGGAGCCATTTGCTGTGTGCTTATCCAGTGCTGTGTCCTTTATGGTGAGGTACTCCTCCACCAGTTGATCCAGTTGAGGCAGAGTCACCAAAGACAGTCGAATTATCAGGAGCTGAGGGAAGCATCATAGACGGAAAGAGGATAAGTTCAGTTTGATGCCTTATGTGCTATATTCCTCACAGCTCCCATGTTTCCCGAGGATGAAGTTGTGTCATCTCTAGATCATTCTGGCTGTTTAGGAGTCCGTGCAATCTGGACATTGTATTCTAGAATCCAGCTATTGTGATTTGGCATCTACTTCACTATTTTCTATTTGTAAATGTTGTAATGATTACATGCATTCATTTTCATGGCTGACTTAGGTTTCTCTATGTCACCTTCTTAAGTGTTTAGCAGTTGTATGTGTATGTATCTTCATTATATGTGTTAACATGGTTATGATAATGAACTATCATAACGTGGGGGCTTTCTTTAGTAAGTAGTGGGGGTGTCCAGCCAAGTGTGCCTAGGAATATTGTATTCATATACTGATATATTTTGTAGTGCCAATACTTGAGTTGCCCTACTCCAGAAATAAGTTGAGCGTATATTGGCCACGGGGAATCCCTTAGACCAATACGAGCCAAACGACTCAACATAATTATTTCTGAGTGCTGATGGTTCTGAAGGAGAAATCCTTACATTAGGCACGTGACAGGAGTGATATGTGACACCGCCCACACACACCCCATTATTTTTCTAAATCATAATAAACTATTAATGTTTCAGCACTGTTCACCTTCTCCCAAATGGCCCAGAGAGGTATCAATACAGCATCAGTGTTAGAGAACCAGCCAATCTATCTGCTTGTAGGTTTTCCAACACATCTGCACACACCAGAGAAAAAAATGCACACAGAAAAATATAGCTAACTACCTGGCACCTCCAAAGTGATGTTAGCCACCCAGCAAGCAGCATACTTTATTAAGTAACCAATGCATGCTACTCATAATGATTGAGTTACAGACAACATTTACACTTCTTGCACTTTATTATCTCTGGTTACATTCTGCAAGTGACTTCAATAACTCACCATTATCCCCTGCCCAGGATTTAGCCTGCTTCTCTTGCTCAACAAGCTCACAGAATTTATCTCCAACCTTGGCAATGATAAACTTGGAGTTCTCAACATCAAGCTCTGGGTCTTGAACTAAACGAAACCATTAAATAATTTTTTTTTTTTAAATCACTGTCATCAGAGACCAGAAACAGTATTTGAATAAGTATGTGTGCAGTTTTGCTAAAAGATAAACCCATGTAAAATATTTCATTTAAAACTTAGCTCAGAGATCTAGTTATAAGAATGTTTACATTTGGCTGTTAAATGTGAACCTTAACAGCTGAACTCAAAATAAAGATACAAGGACTGGAAATACGATCTTTCAGAAAAATTCCCCGGCATACCATGCAGAGACCACATCACAAATGACAACTGCTGGCTGGTACAAGCAATCATGCCTCTCCAAATCTGTTAATTCCAACAACATGTGTCAAGTTGTGTGCCAACACATTTCCATGACAATTAAATATGCTGACAAGATTCTTTGCCTGCCGCTTTTCTCTGTCTGGCCTTCCGATTTGCCAGTTGTTTTCTTACAATGTGACCAAAAATTATGACTTCCTCTTTGCTGTGATTTGTCATTTAACCAAGGCAAACATGTTCTATTTCAGGTTTTGTTTTATTTTTATGTATATCTGTATATTAGACAGCCATTAATGTCATTAACTCTGTAAGGACTGTTTTCGATTCATGGCAGCTGGGGAAGATAATGTGGTGGTTTCCCCCTGCTTTCCACATCCACATGGGTCTGCTACCTCTGTCCAGAGTAACTTCTAACTGTCAGGACAAGTAAATGTCCTGCTATGCTTAGTTGCAGAGCTGTCTGCTTATACCAGTGAATACTGGGTCCCCATTTAGGAGATGTGTGCAGACACATGAGCACCTACATCACTGGGCAGGGCACATGATGATGTTTGTCTGTCTGCGTTCACCAGACGTACACTCTGGTGTAAAGTCCTGGTATTTGTCCACTTCTGGACTTATGCTTGGTTCCAGGACTTGAGTTTTGCTTGTGCATCCATTTTACACATCTGACTTATATCTGTATGCAGACTTTTGGTTCTTTGACTCTCAGGCAGATGCATTCGGACTCTGAAGGAAACAAACCTAATTAGTTGCCTTTTACAGCATGCTTGTTGGAGGAAAGCAGGTGGCATATGAAGTTGGTGATGATATCTGTATATACACATAAATAACCTAATTCCCCCCGCCACCGCCAACCTTCCTATTTTTTGCATTCTAAGATACAGACACAAACAGACAATGTTTAGTCCGCTCAGACCTGGGAATCGAGGAAGCCAAGGTTCGATATCATCTGGATCGGCTTCTGACAAATCTGAGAAACCATCAATCATCACTATCCCTCGAGCATTGTACTTCAGTCTGTAAAACAATCAAAAATAAATATTCAATCACATTTCCCATCGTAAAACATAAAACACTGACATGCAAATAATTACACATTTTTACTGAAAAAAACAGTAATTTCTCAAACCTGAAAAGATAACATTTTTATGCCAGCATAATTTTAGCACTGTTTTTTTTTAATTGCTTCTTCTTATTTTGTCCTACTGCTTATGCCACAAAGCGTAGATTTCTGTCTTTGCTAGTCAAAATGCCACTCACTGTACTGCAGGGTTGCCAAAAATCGGGAAGGAAGTGGGAATAAAAGAAGAGGAACAAAATGAGTGCAGAAAAGCTGAGAGCTGAGCGCCTAAAAAGCAAACTAAATACATGTGATGGCAACAACGGTGTTGAAATCCCAAGCTCTAACTATGGAAGACTTATCTTAACGTGGGCGGGTCTTGCTAGTCACATTCCCCATCGACATAGGTTGCGATTCCCATAGCTATCCATAGCACAATATAAAAATTTTGTGTTAAAAAAAAGACAGCGCCAACAACAGAACTTTGAACCAGAGTTTACAGCTGGCGAATGCAAACAAGGGAGGTTTAATTCAACTGCAGGCAATTTGGCAGCAGACCACTGTGGACTAATTTGGACACTGTTGTGGAGCATCAACCATTCAGTGCAATGGCAAACTACTGAAGCTAATATTTTTTAGTAAAACCACAAACAACCAACAAATGCTGAGAGTGGTATGCGACTTCCTGTACAGGATTCAGCTACAGGCAATTTGGCAGTAGACTGTTTGGGGCTGATTTCCACAATGGCTAATATTAATTACTAAATGAAAAAATAAAATTCTCAACTTTTAACTTTACAACTGCTTGTTATTACTGTGAATTTGGGAGACTGATTCCCAATCAGTTATTTTTGTGTCCATCACTCAACATATCATAAATATGATTTAGATGCAGGCCTTATATCAATTCTTTATTTTGAAATTATCTGATACAGTGAAGGACAATTTAGAACTCCACATCACTTTTAAGAATACACGAACTGGGAGTAAAGATCGGCACAGCCAAGCATGAGAAGCACACTGGACGCACACAAAGTCTTGTTAACCAACATATTACAATACAGACTCAGCAATCACCTTCTAAATGCATAAAATCTACAGAAGATGTTGGGAAGTTTCTCTTTGCGCTGTCCAGGAGTCATCTTACACTCTCTGCACTTGTTCAGCTTTGGAGTAATCTCACTGCAAGGGCCATCCTGCACAAACGGCACCATTGTTCTTTTGAGTGTGGCTACAGTCATCTTTACTAGAGGTTTGTTGAATGACGAACCTGCAACAAATATACAATCTGTTAGTTTTGTAACATATATTTCTCCATTAATTCTATCACTTGTTCTGCTTTATTGCCCCATCCACATATATTGATTATCTCTACCATGGTCTTAACCTTCTGCTGTCCTCTATTTTTCCCTATTTCTAAAACTGATTTACAGAAATAAACATTAGTCTTGATAGTGCTCTAGACAGAGCTCATCAACGAATGTTACATCTTCCCCCTCCCGACCCTTTACTGAGGTGCAAGGTGGAAGAGAAGAAGAAGAAGAAGAAGTTTTGTAACAAGAATGACAAAAAGTACACCAATGGCACAAACAAGAAAGAAGAGGCTGAAAAGATATTGTCTGCAAAAATAAAATTGTTATAGCCTATTTAGAAACTCTTGTCCATATTTAAAACTAGTTAATAAAAAAAATCAACCTCATAAACATCAAATTAATCAGCCCTTTTGTGCTTGAAAGCCATCCTTAGTAAATCCCACAATGTGTCATGGCTGGGGACACTAGTTCTGTTCTGTGTTTTGGTCTATTCTTCTTCTCTGGCTTCTAAATATTGCTCTTCAGTAAACACACACTATAATAACAAGCTTTTGATATTAAACACTTATATTTTTAATATAAACTTTTACACTTATAATAATAAGATGACCGATTTAGGAATCAATATCACAACATATTAGGCACACCTATAAATGCACTGTCTCCCACAGCAAATGTCTTAGGGTGTGGGTGCGGACTGTTCCATTAGCTTACTCACATTTTCTATCACATCTTCCACCAGCACTTGTTCATAAATTGTCTTCAGAATGTCTGTCTTGTCAAATATGAATGTTCCTCTAATTGCTGCTACTGTACCCCCCCCCCCCCCCCCCACGCACGCACACATACAAAACTACTTGACAAAGAACATCTCAGGTTCAAAGTGATCAAGACATAAACTTGCTACTTGATAACAAAGATCTCATGTTCAAAGTGACCAAGACATAAACTTGCTACTTGACAACAAAGATCTCATGTTCAAAGTGACCAAGACATAAACAACTTGCTACTTGACAACAAAGATCTCAGGTTCAAAGTGACCAAGACATAAACAACTAGCTACTTGACAACAAAGATCTCAGGTTCAAAGTGACCAAGACATAAACAACTTGCTACTTGACAACAAAGATCTCAGGTTCAAAGTGACCAAGACATAAACAACTTGCTACTTGACAACAAAGATCTCAGGTTCAAAGTGACCAAGACATAAACAACTTGCTACTTGACAACAAAGATCTCAGGTTCAAAGTGACCAAGACATAAACAACTTGCTACTTGACAACAAAGATCTCAGGTTCAAAGTGACCAAGACATAAACAACTTGCTACTTGACAACAAAGATCTCATGTTCAAAGTGACCAAGACATAAACTTGCTACTTGACAACAAAGATCTCAGGTTCAAAGTGACCAAGACATAAACTTGCTACTTGACAACAAAGATCTCATGTTCAAAGTGACCAAGACATAAACTTGCTACTTGACAATGTACATCTTAAACTGAGAGAAGAAAAAAAAAAAACAGGCATATACAGCGGTCACTTACTCTTTTTACTTTCCTTTGAGGTGGATTCCTTATTAGGTTTTGTCTGCTTTTTCTTGTCCTTGATTTTCTTAATGCTATCTTCAATACTGGATTTGAGAGGAGCAGCTGTTGTACTAACTGATGAAGAGGAAGAGGATGCTGGTGACATGTCAGCGCTACTGTTCTCTGAGAAGGATGGTGAGGGTTCAGATCTATCTATGTGTGAAAACATTGATTTCTCTAAAGCTGTTGTAGCCACCTGATTATTTTTCTTCTGGGGCTTTTGCTGATAAGGACTGCCATGAGAATGTTTCAGTGACATATTCGACTGATCGTCTTTTGTGATGACTTGTGAGTCATTCTAAAATAAAGGAAAAGAAAACTCACAATGATGACATGAAACAATTGACAAAATAATATGCAACAAATTGTGAATGCGCGACCAAACTTATTTGTTTAAAACAAGGTCAATTTAACTAGTTGTGAATGCGCGACCAAACTTATTTGTTTAAAACAAGGTCAATTTAACTAGTTGTGAATGCGCGACCAAACTTATTTGTTTAAAACAAGGTCAATTTAACTCTGAAAATTTAAAATATATATAAAAACCTTAAAAAAAAACACACCTGGTTTTGCTGTATATTAAAACAACAGACACTGTGTCCATACTTTTTTAAATGACCATATTAATTACTACAAAATACCACAACACCAGAGCCTCAATTTATGTTTATATATGATTTTTATTCATTGTTTAGATTTCTGATTCATTAAGAGGGTTTGTGAATACATGCATTTTTATTCTGTGTGTATTTTTCTCTAAATGATTAAACCTAATTCTTTACATCAGCGGTTACCAATTAGCTGACTACTTAGTTATTTTTAGAGGTGCTACAGACTCCCGGAACGCTTCGTAATGCCGGGGTGTCGGGTTCGATCCCAGCTGCTGGCCATGCGCCTTGCGTTGGTTTCAACAGTGCTATCAGGAGGCGGACTGTCCAGAAAGTAATGGCAAACTACTGGACGTAAATTTGCCTAGAGAAAGCACACAACAGCCAGGGGCTGCTGGGGTAGGTTCTGCAACGTCCTGTAAAGGATACGCAACTAACCTAACAGACTCCTTACATTTTTTAATGTCATACTAAAGATTTTATAATTTACAAACATTGGAATCACAATAAGGTTTGCATTCTAAACTTGAGGCTTTTTATTTGTTGATATCAGAGACCTCTTAAATCTGTTCCCTGGACTTTCAGTCTGCTGTAAATAAATACACATTCAAACGTACATAGATTACCATTGTTTTTACTTGTTTATCAGTTCGGTCTCGCTTGTGGCTGTTGCTAGTATGTTTCTGAACACCCATGGAGCTACTGTTGTTGTTACATGCTGCTGGAGAGGGTGTACACGAATGTGAGTCTACATCAGATTTGGCTTTCTTTGATGACCTACTTGCCGCCCTGCCTGAATTTACCCTCTTCTTTGAGTCAATTACTGCAGGTGAATCCTGGATTATTTTAGACAGACATTTAGTCATTCAGGGTTTTAACAAATACAGCAACAGCAGCACAATAATCGCAATATGTTAAAGCAATATTTTATGTTATGAGTTTGAACACAAAGACATAAGCAACAGACAGCACAATGTATTGCCTGGTATATTTCACTATTATCTCAATAGGTGCATAACAAATGAAAACAGTAAAGCAAAAAAAAAAAAAAATCCTTGTTCCTGATTAACAAAATCAACTATACTCAGAAGTAACTGCCTGTTTTACAAGGGTAAACAATAAATCACTTTTGTCCAGATTTGTGCAGACAAAAAGACATGGTTGCGAACCTGTGTTTTTTTGTTCACAAGGCATATTTTTCTGCCTCTTATCCAGCAACAGAGAACAGGCCCAATTAAAAGCATAATGTATACACATTCATAATTAGTTTGGATTTTGCAAAGTTTTCTACTGGGTGAGGCAGCCGACACTGACCCAGTGTCAACCATCCTTAGTGACCTCTTAACCACTTCAGTAGCATACAGCTGTCACTTTAACTAATATAATCCAAACAGATGTTAATTAAAACTAATAATCGTTAAGTCTAAATTAAAACACACACACACACACAAAATATTTCAGGATCCTAGCCGGTGCTGCGGAGCCCATGCACTGCGTTGAGCTACTTCGGACTGAGACTTGAGTTAGAAGCAGTAACTGTGCACTTATGGGTTACTACCCGTGTGCCATGATGTAGATTTGTTGTTCAAACTTCAGGGTGGTGTAGAACAGGGAGTTCTTGAGCATGAGGATTTAGAACCACATGGCTAGTGTTTGTTGCCAGGAACAGTGCCGGTCAGCATATTATTTTTGCCTCTCACAGAAACAATCCATCGCTGTACAGAGGATTCAAATCTGGGTCTTTCCTAAATGTGATCCCTGTGTTCTTATCCATTCAGCTGGACACTGCTGAATGACTTCAAACATACTGAACAGAAAGAGCTAAATTAACAATCGGGTTTGGTGGGTTAATGCTGCAACTGAGTGGGATATCTAATTTAAAAAAAAGAGACTATTCTGTATGGACTAATTCAATGTGAGGGGATTTGGGGGGGGGGGGGGGGGGGGGTACGTAAGGGTTCTGGAATCTATTTAACAGTGAGGGGTCCCTATTGGTCTATAAAATACAGGTCTAGCCCTATATGCCTGAAGACATGGAATATTGTCTTTTGCTTTATATTTACGCAACATGGTCCGTGGTATTTTGTTTCCACAAACCTACCTCAGTACCTGTATCATTCATGTCCCACTTGCACACATCTTTATATCATAGTAGAGGCCGATCTCAACATCTTCTACATACATGAACACATAATTGCGTCCTTACCTGCATTTCTGATTCTGAAGCAGAGGAGGTAGATTCATCATTTGGATCAAACTCATTAAGATTACCATTAGACAGTGTCACTACAACATTAGCAGGAGATGCACTTCTACTTTCTGTATCGCCATTGACCAGAGAGGCAGACGGGTTCTCAATACAACTAATCACATCTCTGGTATGGCTTGAACCAGAATTAGAATCCTCTTCATTGTGTGCCGAGACTGGCGTCTCTGATTTTTTGTCTTCGTCGTGGCGTTGAAGCCATGCTTTCTTCATATGGTGTGGGTGGCTGGAGCTCTGAATGTGACAATTCCTGCTGCTGGGAGAGTTACCTCCTGAAGGTCTGACATGGGTTGAAGGACTTGAGGCACTGAAAGTATCAGAGTCAGCATCTGCCTGGTTGCCCGCTACTCTGTTGATTGTGTTGATAATCCGACTGTTATACGATTTACAATTAATCTGAGAGATGTCTGGTTTAGTGGCAACAGAGGTTGCCAAATTGGAATTATCAGACAGGGACTGAACTTGACCGCTGAGTTCTCTATCACAGAAAGCTACTTCTGAGATAGCAAGAGACGAAAGAGACTGATTGGCTTGTGCCTGATCTCTCTCTGCTTTCTCCTGAGCCTTTTTCTCATCCTGTAGGAATGCAATCTGAACAGTGTTTTCAACAAATGACTTGAAGCTATCCATGAACCCAGTACTATAAGGTAGGCTAGCACTTATTAATGCAGGAGAGGAGGAAGTCACTGAACTAATTTCTGATCTGGCTAATATACTGCTGCTGCTTGAGGTGGTATAAGGAGAGGGGTTTGTGATGATCTGCGATGTCGTTACTGGAATGGAAATAGACTGAGCGGTAAGAGATACTTCATCATGGTTCTTTGACTTCTTTTTATTACTTGTGTTGCTATCCTTAACAGTCATTTTTCGTTTGCTTCCAGGACTGATCTGTGATGGTTTTGAGTCCACAAACGAATTGGCTGAGGGTCCACAAACAGAATGGCAGCCTATACTGTGCTGAAGTGGTGAGCCAGCAGGACGTATCACACCTCCCTGGCTGTAAATAGGATTTGGTACCAAGCCCTGTTGAATCAGGCTGTAGTTGTTGATAACAGAGTTAGGTGCTGAAGAAACAAATGTTTGGGCAGAAGTGTAGCTGGTGTGTGCTTGAGGAGGCTGTTGTTGCTTCTCTGGGGCTTCAATCTTGACGTCTGAGGATTTACAAAAGTTCAATGGCTGTGACTGACTAGCTGCTGCAGTATATGGACTCAGAGATCTTGGAGATGCCCGGATGTCAGAGGAACTAAAAACTGCACTGTGAGATGAAGGCGGGTGACCAAAACTTGTAGGCCCAGGACTGGAATGATGCAGGTGGTGGAGACGAACACTTGAAGCTGGGCTTGAAGATGTTAATGGTCGGTCTAGCCTATGATCTGAAGAATGTGCCAGCCACTGATGTTGAGGGCGTGGTGAGGATGATGCTGAAGAAGGTGAGTTGTGGTGAGAATGTGCTGCCACCTGATTTTCAATTTTTAAAGGAGCCTTTAAATCGCTTTTCACTATCACAGAGTTATGCAGCTCTTGTTTCACATCCTTCAAGCAGTACCCTTGGTTTGAGTGAACAGGGCTAGATGTGTGAGGAGGTCCTGACGAATAAGCATTCTTATCAAGCACCTCTTCCTTTATATGTCTAGTCTCAGACACAAGACCCCTCAGCTTCAGCTGCTCTGCTGTGATAGTTGAGTGAGAGGATGGATAACCATAAAGGTTAAACAGTGGCTTGTGGCTTGACTGGGACAAAGATGAAACAGCATGGTAACTGCCTGAGCTGCAGGGGTAACTGGCAGCTCCAGAACTCTTCTCAATGCCAATTTTGTTAAATCCTCGCTTGTCATCTGGCGGTGGATTAATTTCCTAAAATAACAAAGAAAGCTGAGTTGTAGTATTTAACAGAAAATGTTTATATTAATTAAAACATCAAGAAACAGACAGGACTATGTTATGATACACTTATTCATTAAGCGGAAGACAGAGAAAAATGGCAGGTTTTATGTGCTAGTGCTTCTATTATTTCACCCCCAAGACCCCAACAGGTTAAGGGTTATGTTATGTTACTATTTACTTACTTACTCAGTCGTTTCTCTTCTACCTTGAAGTGTAGAGGTTTGCCAGAGAGATCACCAGACCTCTGCATCAGCAGTTTTCTTTCTGGCTTTGTTCTTTTCCAGTCCTCTGTCAGTCAGGGACTGTCAGATGTTGTCTTCCCAGCAGACCCTGTTTCGCCCTGGTCTGGTTCCCTGCTTCTTGGGCTTCTATGCCTGCCATGGTGGCCGATTTTCTCCCATTCTGCATACATGTCCAAACCATCATAACTGACTGATTCCTATTTACAATCTGCATAAAACAGTTTTATAAATCTTTTCACCTATCATGTCAGCCATGTGGCTTAGGTGCTATAAATGCAGTTTCTTAATTCTTAATTGCAGAGTTTGAAGCAAGCAGGGTGCATCTGGCAGCAGCATACTTTGTGATGATTTAAACAATGGTACAAGTGATGTCAGTTCATTCTTCTTCTTTCGTTCGCATGAAATAAATTGTCTATATCTGCAAAGCCGTCTCTAGTATGAATTTCACTGTCTTTTTTAATTCACTAAGCGGCCCGTAAAGTTTGACTTCCACAAGTGTCTCTTTTGGCCAAAGGTTTTGCCTGAAAGCGTTGAATCTGGGACAGTCTTGAAGGATGTGATCTGTTGTTTCGGGTGCCAGTCCACAAGTACACATGGCTGATTGGCCAATCTTAAATTTGTTGTACATGTGGGAGCGAAGTCGATTGTGCCCTGTTCTAAGGCGAAGGATAATGACTTGCTCTGGTCTGTCCATAATATGGTAATCATCTTGTGCCAGTTTCGGTGGCATTCTGATTGATTTGATCATTCTCTTCTTCTGTTGATAAGAGACTGGTATGTCAGGTTGTTCTTCAGTTGCACCTTCCTTAGCTAGTTTATCAGCTTTTTCGTTTCCGGGAACTCCACAGTGGGAAGGTATCCACTGCATTACTAATTTACAGCGGTTGCCTAGTTCGGATAATAGTGTCCGTATGCTTGGTAATTTTCCAGACTGGAGTGACTGAAGTACTGCTTTTGCATCTGTCAGGAATAACACTGGTTGTGAAAAATACCCTGTATTTAGTAGTTTCTCTACCGCTATCTTGATGAACTTCTGCATCATAGTTGTGACAGTGCTTTCCCGTTGGTAATTTGGCTGTTTCCCTGGTATTATTAGGATACTCAATGTACACTCCTGCACCTCCGTTTCTGACTGCGCTTTCTGCTGACCCATCTGTGTAAACACGGACCCAAAAGTTCTGCGGGTATTCATCATCAAGTAGACTGAGGGTGACTGTTTTGCGCTGCACACTGTTTTGTTCTTCCTTGTCAAATACCCCTTTCACTTCAGTCTTGATGTGTATTGGAAACTTATACTCCTCTCTCCAGGGGGTCCGTTCTGGGACAGCATTTAAGGATCTATCAGTTGCAGGTAAATCAGTGGTTTGTCTGCCTAGCCGTTTGGCCTGGTGGATAAAACTACTTCTCTTTAGTCGTCCCAAAGCTAAATTTTTGAATCTTTAATTCATAGGGTGACTGGGCATACTAAGAAACTTTTCTGCTTGTAAAAGCATCTTGGTGTCTCTGCGTTCACTCAGTGCTTGGGTCATCCCCATTTTCTCCATCACAGCTATAGGTGTTGATTTCATACTGCCTGTGGTAACTCTGAGTGCTTGATTTTGCACTTTGTCTAATTCTTGCAATGTGGTTTTTGATGCCGAACTCCATGCTGTTGATCCGTATTCAAGATGTGGTCGAACACTTTGTTGGTAAACTTTTCTAAGTATTTTCCCGCTAGCACCCCATGTGGTTCCACTTAGTTTTCTCAGAATGGCTACCCTCCTTCTGGCTTTGGTTGCTGCCTTGTTGATGTGTTTTCTCCATGTTAATCTATCATCAAACGTTACTCCGAGGAATGTGGGCTCCTTATCCTCTCTCAGGGGTACTCCATTTATGTGTATGACGCCTGATTTTTGTTTAGGAGAAAGGGTAAAGAGGGTGGTGCTGCATTTGCCTATGTTGATGCTGACACACCATTTGTCGGCCCAATCAGCCATTGCATCTATGGCTCTTTGTAGCAGTCTGGTGGCCACTGTCGCATTTTCATTTGTACACCAGAGTACCAAGTCATCAGCATACATTGCAGCTTTAATTCCATGGGGTAGTTCAGAAAGCAGGTCGTTGATATAGACTAGGAAGAGTGTGGGGGACAGGACACCTCCTTGTGGGACGCCATGGCGCAGCAAAACTTTCTTACTCTTAAGTCCATCTATCTGTACTCGGGATCTTCTGTTATACAAGTATGCTTTCACCCATCTGTACATACTCCCATTCCCCCTGCAGTCTCTCAGTTTCTTCAGTAGACCTTCTTTCCAGACCTTGTCAAAGGCTTTCTTCAGATCTATCCATGCCGTTAGCACTAGCTTCTTTTCCTGGAAGGCATCCTCAATTTCTTGTGAAAGGTAAGTTGTCTGGTCTTCTGTGGAGTAGCACTGTCTAAATCCTGCCTGCTGCGGCGTGAAAATGTTTTCACTTTCCAAGTACCATTGGAGTCTAAGGTTGACAATACGTTCCATTGTTTTACAGAGGCAGCTGGTAAGACTGATCGGTCTATAGCTGGAGGCATCAGAACTGTCCTTTCCTGGTTTAAGCAGAGGTATTGTGATTGCTTCTCTCCATTTTTTAGGAACTTTGCCACTTGTCCAACAATGATTAAAGATCTGTAGCAGCTTTATTTTGGCAGTTGCTCCAAGGTTCTTGATCATTTCGTTGGTGATTCCATCAGTTCCAGGTGATTTTCCCATTCTCAGCTTTGATATTGCTAGCTCTAACTCGCTAGATGTAAATGCTGCCACCAGTGCCTCAGGAATTATATCTTTTTGTCTTGTATGTTGTTTGTTTTCTCCAACCTCTCGCTGTTTCTCTGGGCTGACATTAATGTTGCTGTCTTCTGCAAAAGAATCTGCAAAGTGGTCAGCTGCCTGTTTTCTTGTTAGGATGGCTCCCTCTTTGCATAGTGCAATATTACCATTTCTTCCTGTATTCTCATCATTAATTTGTTTAATTAACGTCCACAACTTCCTTGTGTCTCTTTCAAAGTTTAGAGACTTTGTCTTTTCCTGCCAGCTTCTCCGTCTAGCCTGCAGTTTGGCTCTTTGAAATTTGGCCTTTGAGTGTTGGTAGTTGTTAAACTGCTCTTGACAAGGTCTGGTCTCAGCTTGTTTTCTTTCTGTTTCCATATTGTTGTGCAGTTGCTCCAGATCGCAATTCCAGTACGGTTTGTATTGTTTACGCGCACCTCTTGGAACTGCTTCTAGGGCTGCCTGCAGCATGTGTTTGCTCAACTCTTGGACTACTTTTTCCACGTCGTTATCTGTGTTCAGATTTTCCAGCAGAACATTTGTGCGAAGCTGATATAACTTCCAGTCTGCCTTCTTAAAATTCCACCTTGGCAGTGTGCTGCTCTCTCTTACAGACTGGCTTTCGATAGTTAGAAAGACTGGCCGGTGGTCACTGCCTCCTAGTTGCTTCCCAACAGTTCTGGTAACATTCAGTTCCATGTCTGCTTAGTGAAAGGCTAGGTCTGGTGTCGAGGTGGTATGCCATGCTCTAGAGTAGAAGGTTGGTGGGTCGGTTGGCTTATTAACGAGGATGAACCTATTCTCATCCTGCCAGTCCTCTAGTTTCTCTCCTCTCTGGTCCATATGATCATAGCCCCAACTTTGGGAATGGCTATTAAAATCCCCACAAATGATCATTTTTCAATTTATTAGTACTGTATCCAGTGCCTGAGGGCGGTCGCTCGGACAGTAATAGTTGGTCAGATGTAAATCTGTATTTTCTAACTTGAGCTCAAGAGTTTGATACTCAGCACCTTCCATGTATGTTTCGATCCGGCCCGCAAGGATGTTATTTTTTACCAGGGTAAGAATTCCACCTTTTCTCCTGTCTTTGCGGTCAGATCGAAAACACTGGTAGCCTCTGATCTTAAAGGTCATATCTTGTTTGAGATACGTCTCTTGTAGGCAGCATACATGTATATTCTATGTCAGTTCAAAAGGCAATGGTATACTACTGAAAGTAAACTTGCCAGGTAAATCCATACAAAAATGTTTGCCGTCTCCACAGTGAAGGCTGGCTGCAGCGTCTTTGGGAATGTTATGCAGTGAGGCCCCAATCTCTTTCACTATTTACTTCCCTTGTAGACGAGGGCAACACAGGTTACCTTTAAAGGAGGAAGAAATTTCTAAACTGCTGACAGGTTGAGAGCTGCGTGTCTGAGAAGAAACACACAAAATACAAGTGACGACAGTCAACAACAGTCCTGAAATCCCATGCTCAAATTGTGGAAGACATCTTAACACGGGCGGGTCTTTCTAGTTACACGCACCATCCCCAAGTGCTGTGATTCTCATGCCTCCCCATAGCACAATATAACACTATCGGCTGGAAAGACAGAAATATGCGAGAATCTTCTTGACTTACAACACTGTTCTGTGCTAGAGCTATATCTGGTACTCACATTATTGTGAATGGATAATTTACAGGTACTTCAGAACGGTGATTATCAACAGAAAACCACAAATTTACCTTGTTTAACTGATCCTCTATCCTGTGTTCCAGGTGCTTCTTCTCATGGAATGGGAGGCTGCGGGGCTGAGGCAAGCTGTGGGGCTGAGGCAAGCTGTGCGTCTCAGTTTTAGGAATGAAGCCTCTTGCTGCAGCATGTGCAATTGGTGGGAAAATTGAGATGCCCTGTAAACATAAAATACACCAATGAAGAAGATGTCTTTTATTCTTCTTCGTTCAGCAGCTGTAAGCTCCAGCAGAAAGTCCTTGTCTGTACATTTACTCTGGCTTTGTGTCAGGGTCCAAGTTTTGCGTGTTCATCTGTTTTACTGACTTATTTGTAGCCAGCACTCTGACTTCGAAGGAAGCCCCAAATTAGTTGACTCCTATGACTTGCTTGTTGGAAGGCAGTGGGTGGGTCTATTCTTGTTTTCCCCACAATGGGGCCCTGAAAACCCAGACAGGGAAAGCAGATGTGAAACTAAGCTCTCAGATAAGACAAATTAAGGTGCCCTGTAAACACAAAAGACATTACTCTAGACCTAACATTTAGCAAAGATACAGCTCTCAGGTGACAAGTACTTTTCTTTTCTGTCTGCATTCACCTGAAAAAGGGGAACTGTGTGATCTCGAGGTATGGTGTCCACCTCGTGTGCTAGAGGCCCCGGGTTCAAGCCCCAGTGAAGGTTGGGATTTTTTTCACGTGGACTCATAGTAATTTTCCCTGGTCTCTGGGTAGTGAGATCGGACACCTAAAGGTATTTCTGCGCACATTAAAAAAATCCCTTGGCAGTTGAAAATCGAAAAGAATAGCCTGACAGCGCTGCCTGAGCAAAATTTAGAGATAAAAATCTACCCAAAGTATTTCACGATCCTCGCCGATGCTACGGAGCCCCTGCACTGCGCTTGAGTTAGAAGAAGAACGGAGCACTTATGGGTTACTACCCGTGCACCCAGATGTTGATCCGTTGTTTAAACTTCTAACCTCAAAAAGATGGGTTCACGTGTTGTGTTGTGGTTTACAGACAGGTTACAATAACTGTGCCTTTGGGGCCAACACATCTAATTCCAACAAACTCCTAATTAGGAAGCATTTTTACAAAATACTTATTACAGGTCTAATTCCCCCCCCCCCCCCCCCCCCCTAAATGGAGGCCTCAGACACCACACAAGGAATGCATTTTTCAAATCAGCTCACTGACTTCTTCTTCCTTTATCCTCAACCAGAACATACAGTCCCTCTACAAACTTACGCCAAAGTATCCTATCCTGTCTTTGTCCATCTCCAGCAGTTCTCCTACTCAAAATCCTCTAAATCAATCAATCAGGTGCCGTCTCCACAATGAAGGTTGGCTGCAATGGATCTCCAACAAGCCCTGTCTCTTGCCCTTGATGTACACTCACACATACTGCTGTTCGTCCATCTCTTCCCACTTGTAACGCTGTCTGCCTCTTGCTCGCCTACCTTGAACCTTTCCCTCTAGGATGATCTTTACAATACTGTTATGTCTTTTAATGTGGAAAAAATATTTCACTTGTCTCTTTTTTATTTCACCCAGCAACTCTCTTTTCATTCCCAACTTCCTCAGTACCTCTGTATTTGATAGCTCAAAATCCTCTACATAATATTATATTAGCTCTTTCTGCCTGGCATTTCTTCTCACCAGTATTCCTGACATTGTGACCAAAGTTATCCACATACATCTGAGAGGAGCTGAGCTGAACTGAGTTAAGAACCAATATCATTAAACTTGACATCACCATAAACACTCTGTCCTCATCTTCAGCAGCAATCGCAGTTATAATTCCGATGCTACCAAAAGCAGACCGAATGTATGTCCATCTTACTTTTCCCTAATTGCTGAGAGTCACAGATAAATGATGAAAATACCCTGGACAGATAAAAATAGTAATGAAGATGTCTTGAAAAAAACGGACTCAGGAACTGATTGCCCACATCAAAAAGAGACAATCTACATTCTTTGTTCATGTGATGAGAAGGAGAAAACTGGAGTACTTCATGACCGCAGGAAAGCTGGAGGGGAGAAGAGGCTAAGGGAGACCGAGAGAAAAGATGCTGGACAGTCTGACATTATGGTATGGAGGATCATCAGTGTCAGAGCTGACTGAAAGTACAAGAAACAGAAGGTTGTGGATAGACATGACTACCAATACCACAAAGCAGGAACTGTAAGAAGAAGTTGACTGTCAGCTACTGGTCCCTCCCTGTTGCACCATTTATTTTCTTCAGGCGATCGTGATCTACTTGTGCTTCCGCACTGCTAACTCGCTCCCAGAGGACCCTAACATCTAGCTTGTCATGCAACAATTTACCACCGAGGGGTGCAGAAGCAAACAGCCTGTCTGCTTATTCATTTCCCAACACACCAACATGACCTGGAGAAAATATTCAAAGGACACTAACTACCCAAGACCTCTGAAACTAAGCTAAAGCTACCAACAAGACATGGAGTATAATAATGGCACAAATCTGTTGACTAGCTAATCTAGTCAGAGACCAAGCTCTACCAAAGAACTCTGAAGCTAAGCTGAAGCTATTAACAAAACATGAAGTAAACTAATGGCACAAAACTGTTGGCTGGCTAATCTGAGACCAAGCTCCACCCTGGAACTCTCAAGCGAAGCTGAAGCTATCAACAAGAGATGAAGTATAATAATGACACAAACCCATTGCCAGGCTAATCTAGTCAGAGACCAAGCTCTACCCAAGACCCCTGAAGCTATCAACAAAACATGAAGTACACTAATGACACAAACCTGCTGACTGGCTAATCTGGTCAGAGACTCAGCAAAGTGCTGGTCTACAGCAGCGTCCGTGTCCACATTCTCCATCAGGATCCGCTCCTGACTCTGCTTATATTCCCACTCTTGTCGTTCCTGTTTCATCCGCTCCTTCTCTAGGAGTTCTCGCTCTTGTCTTTCATGCTCTGCCCGTTCACGCTCTTTCTCTTGTCGCTCTCTGAAATACAGAACAATAAAATGTTAGAAATAAAATGGATAATAAAGCATGGAAGACAAATATATTTAAAAAAAAACATGCTCATTAATCCACACACAAAAATTTATTTAAAAAAAAAAAAAAAAAGGAAAAACAAACAACCCCAAAGAAGACAGAATTCTATTTCTTCTTCAACAATATTTGATCATGCACTTAATTCACTGTTGGCCATAAATTGGGATGTCAGTTTAAGGCCTCTTTAGGTTTCTAAAAAAAAAAAGCTTAGCTGTCAGGTCTACTAGATGTGGTCAAAATTTGTGTTCATAATTCCTTTAGATGAAGACAACCTAGTAGGACATGTTCTGGGGTTTGTTCAGCATAAAGACACTGACAGAGAGCTATGAATCATAGATAAAAAAAAAGCTTAGATGTTCTGTTAAATACATACACAGAATTTGTTAAAATCGAATGTGCTGGATCAAAAGGAATAGATATCACAGCTTAGCTGATCAATATAGCATACCAAACACTTTTTAAAGGGTGAATAAGGAATAAAAGGTATCTTAAACATAGGATTTACTAACTAATGTACAAGTTTGGAAAGAGAGAGAAAGATGACACAGTGATTACACTGGGATGTCAACACTGCCCATTTTCTTGTGTATCTGCCGGCCTCCATGGAGAGTGAGTAGTTAAGCCATCTGGCACATGCCATTAAGGTCGTAAGTTGAGTCCACGAGTGCAAATTTTATGGAGATGCTTAAGGAGGTCCAGGGTTTGTGTCTTGTGGGATGCTGATGCTTTTGGCAGGTGTCTAGCCATTCAAGTGGAGAGAGACCGAACCATCTGGTATAACACTGGGTGCAATATAGTCGACTCTGTTGACCTTAACTTTAACTGTGTTAATTCAAAATATTTTGTCCTAAAAATGAAACCCAAAAACATGGACATCATATAATATTGACAGATTCTGTCCATTACATGAATGGGAAAAAAATTTGACCTCTTCCTGAGGAAGCCCAAAGGTGCTTGGACTGAATTCCATCCATGTTGCTGAAAGGATTGCACAGGATCGAGTGGAATGGAAGATTATCCTGTGAGCCCTGAGCGATGTATAAGGATAATGATGATGAAAGGCTGAATAATATTTTCCCAACATTAGTAGAGACATGATGATGTCTAATTCAGCGAAGGTGAAAACACGGACCCCTTGCAGACCTAGACAGTGACTGCCTAGTGATGGTAATCAGTTTGTATTAGGAAAGCAAATAACATTATTATTGGAATCTGCCATGCATGGTTTAATATAATCCATTGAATTATGACAAAGAAGCTTAACGAAGATGAGAATGGAGAAACAAATACACACAGGAACGAAGGGACATTTCAGCAGTAGCCTTTATATATATATATATATATATATATATATGGCACTACAAATACAACAACCTATCTTCCATTCATGACAATACAAATTACCTTTCAATAATATCTGAGTGTTCCTTTTCTCTACGTTCCTGTTCCAACCTCTCTCTTTCCCTGCGGCCAACTTCAATTGCTCTTCTTCCATGCTCCATCTGTATTTGAAGATGTTCTCTGTGGAGGGCTGCTGCTAACTCCGTAGAAAGGAGTGCCTCTTGGTTTTTCTTCAACACATAGTGAGCTGGAAGAGGGGCTGCTGACATCTTCTGCTGCCACAGAGCTTCAATTGTAGCTATTGTTGCAGCATTGTTCAACGAGTATCCTATAAGATGCTGCTGCTGCTGCAAGGCTGCCAACTGCTGCTGCTGAGCCCTGACAACCGCATCTATGGGATAACTGTGAGGAAGAGTCAGGTGATGTGGTATAGATGACAGTAGCGGATGTGTGCCGGTGTAGGGCAAGGTACTGGGCAGGGTGCTCAACAGACTCCGGGCTGGAAGTGTGGATGCACCAGAAAATGCTGGGGCAGCGGGAGAAGATGCTGATGCTACCGGAACTGGTGAATGTGTCGTCAATGAAAAAGCTGGCTGACCCATTTTGTGGTGGCCTGCTAGCACACTTTGAATGTGACTATGTACAGCATTCGTGTGTAATAAGTCTGGATCGCGATAAGGATGTATAGGTTCATTTCTATCCATGATTAAAGGACTGGTGCCAGGACTGCTCTTCACACTGCGGACATCATCCAGTCGTGAACTCGACTGTTTACTGTCAGATAAATACATGGACAGCTGACCATCACTGGATCTCGAGTCCGCACGATCTATGACTGTAGGGGTGTTCTGCCTGCTTCTGGAGATACTGGACTGAACGCTTGTAAATGCACTCTGCCTTTCACTGTTGGCATCGTGAGGCATGGTCAAAGAGTTACTCCCAGGTCTGTTATCATGATGAGTTGAGGCACAAACAGGAGATGACAAAGCCTTGGTAGAATTCACTACTTCTGTCCCGACTTTTCCATCACCACCCTTCAGTGAACACTTATCGCTGTTTCTCCCTTTGGTTGGCTGAGCGGTGAGTAAGCAGCCTTCCGATACTATAGGTGCTTGTGGACTACTTGGTAAAGAGTTAATGTTACTGCCAGCTCTTAAAATTTGTTTTTTGTAGTGCATGTCCTCTTCAGATTTCAGGTCTAAGCAACTTCTAGTATCCACAATGCTAACACGATCCTTGTTTGGTAATGTTTCTCTAATAGAACAAATTTCCTTCTGAAAGCTCACTATGTTATTTTTTACTGAAAAACTTTTTAGGATCACTTGTTTATTACTGCAATCTTCATTTCCATTACACTTGCTAAATAAACCTGTATCAGTGTTTTCATTACTATACTGTACACAACTGACCGGTGGTGCCCAACTTAAAATAGTGTTAGTTGGAGCAAGGACCGCAGAAGATGAGTTTATATCAGATGTTCTACCAATATCACAAACTAATGTGTGGTCAAGATCCTTATCATTGTCACAAGCCAACACAGATGTAGTTGCTGTAGTTGCACTAAGGGCCTGCCTGCTGACCCCTTTTACTGTAGGTACATGTGTAGTACCTACAGCTTTTCTCCCCTTGTTCTCAGTCTTATCCGAATTTTTCCTTTTGTTATCAACAACAATTTCAATACCTGCTGAGGATGCACCATTTACAGTGGGGCTGTCACTTGAACTTTGTACGCCTTCTAAATTGTTAGTGTCTTTATTTCTTTCAGATTGATAAGCTATCTTATTCTGGGTGCCTTTATGTCTCAATGCTGATGAGCTTGGCTTAGAACTGTCTTTAGTCTCAGTATATTTATCACTTTCTTCTTTACTTTGATTGACCAGTAAGTTACAGGCTTGTTTCCACACTGAAGATCTTGTTTTAATGTTGCTCCCGCCAGCAGAACTTTTGGTTCTCAACTGGGGTGCTGAAGTTTCTTTTGCTGCTTGTTGGGGCTTCTTTTTTGGAATCTGCCTTGAACTTGTTGTCTGCTGTTTACCTGGAAAATTCAAGTCAGAATTAGAAATCCCCCAAAATACTGATATCACAAACGAATGTGCTACAAAATGAAGAGAAAAAAAAAAACGTGTTTTAAATTTAGCTCTTCTGCAATGACGCATAGGAGCAATGTATTTTTGGAGCAGCTAAAGTTAAGCGGAAAAACTTGAAGAAGTGACTGTTTCATACAGTGTCTACGTTTGCTGTATTTTGGTAATTGATTTTACCTACAGTGTTTGTTTTATATACAGAAGCCAGCCACGCAATAGCAGTAACTGGATTCACAATCATATTTAAAGATATAGTATTAACATTCTTTACATGGTGTTCACTTCTGTTATATTTTAGCAACTGGTTTCAAAGACAGTATATGAGTGCATTTGTGTTGTGTGTGTGTTTGTGTGTGTGCAAGCGAGCGATGCGACTAACAGTTACAGGAATGGACGACAACTGTAGGTATAAACAGAGCATTAGCAGACCTAACATTGAATCAACACTCGTCACTCCCCGTGGAATGCACTTTTTCCTTATTTTGAAGCCCCGCCTGGGTCTTGCCAAGTGCCGCAATATAGCCCTGTCATAAATATGGCCTAATGGCTGACCGCGGTTTCCGGGACTTTTCCACAGGTGATCCTCATTCGGCAGGTGGCACATTGTGTCATCGGGTATTTATCGCTTGTGTGATGTACTAGTGGGTTAAGATGTACTAGTGGGGTAAGATGTACTAGTGGGGTAAGATGTACTAGTGGGGTAAAATGTACAACTACTACTACTTAACATGGTGTCTACTCTGCTATATTTTGGCAACTGGTTTTAATAAGGACTATATGAGTATGCGTGTGTTTGTTTTGTACGGGGGGGGGGGGGGGGGGGTATTAACAATCATTGTATTGACAATCCTATGTACAAAATACAGCACTGCGGCACAGTATTAATGGACTTCTAGGTTTTTCCATGGGCAGGTGGCATGACAGTGCAAATGTAGGAATGTGTAAATATCGTCCTTATCCACAATGTATAAATGCCTTGACATCGTCACCAAAGGAAAGGATCAACGCCAGAAAATGCACAGTCAGAACATAGAACTGGTGCTGTCTGGTCCAAAACGGCAACATGGAAAAATACAAACAACTTGCTGATCCACAACTGTATGTATGTATGTATGTATGTATGTATGTATGTATGTATGTATGTATGTATGTATGTATGTATGTATGTATGTATGTATGTATGTATGTATGTAGATGCGTGTATATATGTATTACGTATGTCTGGATATGAGTGTGCATGTATAAGAATGTAAGAGTATGTATACGTATCTGTGTGTGTATTTGAGTGTGTAAGATTGTGTACATATGATGTGTTTATGCATTATTCCATAATGTATATTTCTTTATTACATCCATAACATGCATTATTGATAACAAGCATTGGTACTGTGAAAAACGAGTGCTTAGAAGAGCCGAATGTCAGACGGGCAAAAATAAAGTTCCTTCATTCGTTCTCTCTCTCTCTCTCTCTCTCTCTCTCTCTCTCTCTCTCTCTCTCTCTCTCTCTCTCTCTCTCTCTCTCTCTCTCTCTGATATTCCGGAATTTATAAAACCAAGTGTCACAAGCCACTGTTTTGCAGCATGGGTTGCTATTTCAACGAGAAGTTGAATTTGCTGTTGTTTAAATCAGCTAACTGATTTGAAGCAGTTGCATTATTTTCCGTGTTGTTAGATTCTATCACCCCTAACTGTGTATTACTGGGAAACTGACTTTCCACGTGCTGGTTCATTTTTACGTAACCAAGGTTACCAACTTGTCCGAAACAAAAGAAAGACCAAAACTTCACCCACCCCCCACTTTTTTTCTTCTTTCCCCTTCAACAGCAGCAGCTCACACACAAACACACACACACACAAACACCTCCCTACAACGCTGACCACAGATAACGGGCCACGGCCGAGACCAGAACTGACGTCACAGCACTCACGACAATCCCGACCAGAGCTCCGTCCTTATCTTCAGCAGCCAGGGAAGATTCCGATAGTGCCATTAACAGTGTTAGGTCCATTTTTGCCTTTTCCTCTGAGTGTAAATGTCGATCAGAGTACTAGCTCCCCTGGTCATTCCCAGCTGTACAAATATATCCAGACAGTAGTGATTTATTTGTGCCCCTGCGGTTTTCACTTGCTCCCCACAGAACCCTGACCACATCTAGCTTGTAGTGCATCAATTTACCGCCTAATGACGCAAAGCCAGCCAACCTGTCTGCATATTCGTTTCCCAATGCATTTGTATACCAGAAGAAAAAAAAATCCAAAAGACACTAACTACCCTGGACCTTTGAAGCGATGCTTGCCTTTCTTCACGAACATGCCTGTCTCTACATTTCTCAGCACGCTTTGTGAGTTAGTTAAAATAATCATGTGTGTGTGTGTGTGTGTGTGGGGCGCGCGCACACACAGCTGGTTTTCAGGCGAGTAGAAAGTTGGCTGTACATAACAACAAGCATGAGACAAACCCTCACCCTGCCTCCTTCCCTCCCTGACGCACTTTTATCAGACAGCCAAGAGCTTTCAGACAAGTTTTCTCTTCCTTGTCTCTCTCCCTTGTGGCTGTTTTCTATGCCAGAATTTACACGCACCGTGCGCCCACCTACCACACACTCTTCCGTTGGCGTTTTTCCCCGACAGCATGACTATGTATTTTTAGCCGATAAGCTTGCGTTACGATCAGTGTTGCCACTTTGGATCTTTTATATCCAAATAAGATCTTTTTCATTGCATTTAGATACTGTTTTTGACGTTTAGATCGTAAATATTTTTCTAGATTCTTTTCATATGGGAGTTAAATATATTATAGATTTTTTTTTCTTTCATTGTCAATTTAATAATTACTGTGTAAAATATTTACTACAATATTTTTGTTTTGGTCTGGGACGTACATTGTGACAACTGTCATTACTTGAACTTTGAACTCTCACTGGGGTCAACGCACAAATATCTGGCAGCCCTGGTACTGATTAATAAAAACGCGCGTAAATCATACTAACTTTGTTTCAACCGTATCCTCACTGTGCTGACTTGGCGTTTCTTTTTCATGTGATTTAAAAAAAATAAATTGCTCACCTTCTTATGTGGCTTTCACTTTGAAAAAACCTTTCAACATGCCAAAAGTAAAGTATGAGCAACAAATTTGGAAAGAGTGGTTGCATGATGACAAAATTAAAAACTGGGGATATGACCAAAGCTTGTTTAAGTACTGCAAGTGTGAAATTAAAGCAAAAATACAAAACTCAAAGAGTCGCGCAGAGACTAAAAAAGCATAAAACTGCAGTTCCATTTAAAGACATCTGTTTTTAGAACTATACTGATAAATGAATCATCAAAAGTTAAAGTATCAGTAGCAATGTTTTTAATATGTCACTGCGCAATTTCAAACTGTGACCATTTGATCGATTTGTAAAAAAAAATCTTGGATTAGTTCAATTTGAAAAGTGTGATGTCGAAAGTATAGTTTAGGAACTGAAGGACCTTTTAATCAGCAAACAGTTAGGCTTGAAGAATCTGGCTGTAATTGGTACTGATAATGCCTCAGTGATGGTTGGTATAAACAATGGCGTTTATGCCAAGTTGAAGGATGCTAACTCATCGTTAATACTTATAAAATGTATGCGTCATTCATTGCAGCTAGCATTATAACATGCTTCATCTAAATATTTACCAAGGAATTTGGAATACCTTATTGCTGAAACACTTTACTGGTTTTCCAAATCATTTGTCAGACAAATCAATACAATACATTATATACAGCCTTGAATGATGGTTCCACACCACCGAAAATTCTGTCAGATTGCAAAACTAGATGGTTATCAATTTAACCAGCTGTTGAAAGAATTAGGAAGCAATGGCTGAAGTTGAAGACACACTTTGAAAAAACAAGACAAAGTGATAAGTGCTACACAGCTGACATACTAAATGGAATGTACAGTGATGAAAAAAAATTTGTCATTCATTCTCTTTTTATAACCTATTCTAATGGAAGTGCAAAAAGTTAATAAACAAAATAAAAAATAAAGAGCTATTTGGCTCCTAAGCCACACCTTAGATATTAAATCGAATCAAAAATTGATGATTTAAAAACAAAAGAACTGTTAACAGAGAATGAACAGAACAACTAAAGAAAACGCTGTCAAGATTTCCTTATCTCATTATTGAAGCAATTGAAGCAGAGACTTCCTGAAAATCTAGATGTTTTGAAAAATATTTCACTTTTTTCTGTGAGCAACATACTTCAGCCAATAAAGGACATACCTGATTATTGTAAAGTTATGAAATTTTTAGGGGCTACTGATAATAGTGTCGTGGAAGCAGAATATCAGTTAACCAAAAAAAAAGTTAGCTGAATGGACAAAAAAAGAAAAAAAAAGAAACTAAAGCGTTTTGGAGTGAAGTGAGACAATTTAAAGATGCCTCATCAAACAGTCCATTCTGTAAGCTCTTTAAAGTGTCATGTCTGCCATGATACTACCCCACTCAAATGCTGACGTAGAAAGAGTTTTCAGTGCTAGGAATTATATCAAATCTAACCTAAAAAAACAGTATGAAATTTGCCCTCTTAAATGCTATCGTGCCATTAAAATTCGGGCTTATGAGACTAGAGAAATAAGCCTACTGTTCCACTTATAAAGAAATTTAAACAGCTAAAGCATACTAGGGTCATTTTGGATCTGAAGCTTCAACTTCATTATCCAAGCTAAGTTTATCATGTGGATCTTGTGAGGCAGACATCAGTGAAGGTGAGGACATGATTAAGTAGGGTAAGCCATTACAAAAGCTATGTAATTTTTGACTTTTTCAATTTGGATGTTTTTCTAGATCTTTTCCACGCAGATTTAGATCTTTTTAGATATTTTTTGACACTGTTTTGGATATTTTTTGTCAAAGAAAAGTGGCAACACTGGTTACGATCAAGCAGTTATCAGAGCGCGAGATGATGTAGCTGCCGTTTCTCAAAGTTCACACTCGTGATTTCTTTTATGCCCTGGAAGAATTCCAAAACATCACGTCTCTCTCTCTCTCTCTCTCTCTCTCCCCCCCCCCCCCCCCACGGTACAGCAGTGCCGCTCTTACCTACATAGGATGGCAGGTTACAAATACGGGGCTGGTGTAATCGCTGCAGGTGTCTTAATTATGACTTCTTTGAAGGTTAAAAAGAGTGCTAAAATGTTACACAGAACCTGTTCTGCTGTATGGCAACGAATCTTTGAATGTCATTGAACAAATTAGGGAGCATTTGGAAGCAACAGAGATGTGGTTTCTGAGACGAATGTTACGAATACCTTTGACGGCCAGAGTAACTAACAGCGACTGTTTGCAAGAAGCTATTGAAAGTAGATATCTATATACAACAATAAGAAGGAGGCAAACACTGTTCTTTGACCACGTAATGAGAGAAGAGGCATTGAAAAACATCGTGACAACTGGAAAGATCAGTCGAAAGAAAGGTAGAGACAGACCAAGAGAGATGATGCTGGATGGGCTGAAACGATGGCATGGGAGATATCATCAAGAAAGCTGTTCCAGGCAACCAGGGATCGTGATCTGTGGAGATGCATGAGCAACTACGCCAGCTGGCAGGGTACATGATGACGATGAAGGTTTAACAGGGTATTTTGTTGGCCTACCATCCCGACTTATACATTTATAAATCTCAGGGTGGTGAACCTCCAGGCAGCTGCCGGCGGGGACAAACCAGTGGCCAGCACAGTTGTCTGAGTGGTGGTCCTCTCCTCCAGCCTCCAGTGAAAAGTTAGTTGCATACTCGTCCCCGTGTAGGTCCCTTTAGGGTGGGGGGGGGTGGGAGATCCACTTCCCCATACCACTAACAAGAGTGTGGTAAAAGGCGACTAATTAGAGGGGCTTCCTTCGAAGTCGGAGGGCATCGGCTTGCCTGATGGGAAACCAAGTCTGCAAACAAATAATCCAGATCTGTGAAATGGATGTGCACGCAAGACTCTAATTCTTGAACAAGACTGACGTCCAGGGGTGGACGAACAACCAGAAAGTCCAGCTAGAGATTACAGACTGTGAACGCGAAGAAGTAGCAGCATATTCCTGACAGGATGTGGCAGCCCGAAAATACAAGTGTTGGCTGTTTGTAATTTTGCTAGGCAAGTTTCTGTTCGATAGTTTACCACTGCTGTGTGAACGATTGGTGCTTCTTACCAGTCAGGATAAGCTCAAAGCAGTCTGCTGTCCAATCGCCTGCAGCGGAGTCGAACCGAGTACTACGGAATTATGAATAGTATCGATAACCCCTAATCCAATGAACAGACACTCGTGAAAAGGGAACTTATCATTTAAAAAAAATGCTTAACTGTCCAGGTCGACCAAGGACTCAGGCTAAACTGTCAAAGGGAAATGATCTGGGAAGAAAGGACGTAACTAAAGGACCCTTTTCCATGCCTTCATGTGTACTGGGCTAGACCTATATTTTATAGACCAATCGGTCGACCCCGCTTTAAATGGCTAGTAGGTTGAGTCCTGGGAAGTAAAGGCCGCCGGTGTAATGTTGTCACATCACCCACCAAGAGTCGATTGGTCTATAAAATATAGGTCTAGCCCTATATGCCTGAAGGGATGGAAAATGGACTTTTACTTATTGTGGGGAAGGGGGGTGGTAAGTGGTCTTGAGGCATGGCGTCCGCCTCGAGTGTTGGAAGTCCCGAGTTCAGGCTGAGGGCTGGGATCTTTTCATGTGGACGTCTAGTAATTTCCCCTGGTGGCTATCCTCCGAATAACGCCCACATATTACGGCGCCCACCCCCCCCCCCCCCCCCCAAAAAAAAACTGACAGAGCCTCAGTCACATGTAAACTGCGGACTTCCGGCGACCTAAATTGCAGACTTCCGGCGATTATACCGTCACCACCGGGGGTATCTCCCGCGCCGCTACGCGCGGTGCTAAACTTGATGGCTTCCGCATCTCTTTCAGCTTTGCTCGTGAGTCCCAACCATCTAGTTTAGCCCGGCGCCGCGCGTAGCGGCGCGGGAGATACTCTCGGCAGTGGTGGCATAGTCGCTGAAAGTCAGCAATTTACATGTAACTGAGGCCCTGTTTTTGGCCGCCATATTATGTGGCCGTTATTGTAAGGATTAACCCCCCCCCCCCCCCCCTGATCTCTGCGTAGTTAGATCGGACGAGCGTGTTGTGCACATTAAAAATCCCACGGCCTACTCTATTTATTAGAGAAGGCGTTGAAAAATCCCTTGGCAGTTAAGGTAAAAACTTTTAGTTAAAAATCTACCAAGTATTGCAGGATCCTCAACGGTGCTAAGTTAGCAGTACAACGGAACACTTATGGGTTACTGTCATTGTTCTATGATGTTGATCCGTTGTTCAAATCATTAAATCAAACAACTTACGCCATTCCATATTTTTCCTGAATACTGTTTTATATTATATCCATCAGTGTCCGATATTAAAATTCAGTTCGCTACAGGGTAATGGGAAAAACTGGGAGGAAAAGCATACTGCTTTTGTTACAGAATAAGCAAAAAAAAAAAAACATCGAGTTTCAACCGCCCGGGAGAACTCAATTTCCAGAATGACATGAGTAAACAAATCTACACTGCCAGTGCACCAAACATAAACAGCGGGACATTGATTTTTCTGTCGCCCAACCTGTGTTGACGCTGCAGTGTTATTGATGACCGTTCACTGTCGCCTTGCGTGAACCATCCGCCCCAAAGCACTCTAAGGATTGTTTACTTTGTACTAGCGTGTCTGAAACATCAAGGGGAAACTTGCTTGGGAAAAGGGGTGGAAAAATTTATATATATATATATATATATATATATATATATATATCTTTTCAGATAGATAGATAGAGAGAGAGAGAGAGAGAGAGAGAGAGAGAGAGAGAGAGAGAGAGAGAGAGAGAGAGAGCAGCAACGAACATCCTACAATAACTCCAAATTGTATAATAATAATAGCGTTATGGTAGGAAATGTTAGGGCTGGTGTGTGTATCTTTATAGAGAACGTGGTATAATGAGGTGGATACAACTCACCCACATAAGACTACATGTTACTCTGTAACTCTATTGTGGTGCCCAAATACAACTGTTCTCTATGGCTATAGACCAAGAGGCAGACCAAGAGAACAGAAGGTGGATGGCTTAAAACAGTGGCATGGAGAATTATCATCAGTGGATCCACAACACCAAAGACAGAGATGTGTGGAGATGCATAAACGTCTACGCCAGCTGGCACTTTATAATGATGATATGGCCCTATGTTTAAAGGGGGATTTCGGGAATTTGCATAGTTACTGAAAGGAAAATAATTTTGACATTCAAAACCTTTGTAATTTAATGAGTGAAACTTTAAATTACACACAAGAATATACCCTAGTATTCAACAGTCGATTAACAATTCTTTGCATCTGGGTCGTCGACAGTTTTTAGACGAGTGGGCTTTCCCGTCCATTAATTAAAAATAAAAACGGGCCAACAGATGTAAAGCTGTATGATTCTCGTAATTGAGAATGTTACTGAAATAGAATGCAAATCTGGAGGGGTAAGGGGCCGAAACACTTGCTGAATGGGAACTATAACGATGGCCGGTATACTCCTGTTGCCTCTGCTCATCATGAAGTACTTTCTTCTCATTTTCTATTTAATGCTTATCATAGGGTAGTTTCTTCTAATTTTCTATTTAATGCTTATCATAGGGTAGTTTCTTCTCATTTTCTATTTAATGCTTATCATAGAGTAGTTTCTTCTAATTTTCTATTTAATGCTTATCATAGGGTAGTTTCTTCTAATTTTCTATTTAATGCTTATCATAGGGTAGTTTCTTCTAATTTTCTATTTAATGCTTATCATAGGGTAGTTTCTTCTAATTTTCTATTTAATGCTTATCATAGGGTAGTTTCTTTTAATTTTCTATTTAATGCTTATCATAGGGTAGTTTCTTCTAATTTTCTATTTAATGCCTATCATAGGGTAGTTTCTTCTAATTTTCTATTTAATGCTTATCATAGGGTAGTTTCTTCTAATTTTCTATTTAATGCATATCATAGGGTAGTTTCTTCTAATTTTCTATTTAATGCTTATCATAGGGTAGTTTCTTTTAATTTTATATTTAATGCTTATCATAGGGTAGTTTCTTCTCATTTTCTATTTAATGCCTATCATAGGGTAGTTTCTTCTAATTTTCTATTTAATGCTTATCATAGGGTAGTTTCTTCTAATTTTCTATTTAATGCATATCATAGGGTAGTTTCTTCTAATTTTCTATTTAATGCTTATCATAGGGTAGTTTCTTTTAATTTTATATTTAATGCCTATCATAGGGTAGTTTCTTCTCATTTTCTATTTAATGCTTATCATAGGGTAGTTTCTTCTAATTTTCTATTTAATGCTTATCATAGGGTAGTTTCTTCTCATTTTCTATTTAATGCTTATCATAGGGTAGTTTCTTCTCATTTTCTATTTAATGCTTATCATAGGGTGGTTTCTTCTAATTTTCTATTTAATGCTTATCATAGGGTAGTTTCTTCTCATTTTCTATTTAATGCTTATCATAGGGTAGTTTCTTCTAATTTTCTATTTAATGTTTATCATAGGGTGGTTTCTTCTAATTTTCTATTTAATGCTTATCATAGGGTAGTTTCTTCTAATTTTCTATTTAAAAAAATGAGGTGGAATGCGCATCCCCTCCTGGTCCTAACTTCGGGTTACTTTGTAACCGTTAGGGGCTCCAACATAACCTTACCGTTGAATCAAGCTTATCAAGATTTATACAAGTAGGATTCTCAACCTTGGGGTGTTAAAGCCGAGGATTGCAATCCTAGAGAGGACAAACAGCAATGCAGCAAGATGTGAAATGCCAATTTCGCACTTTCCATTTCTTTCCCCACGCAACTTTTTCGTTTTAAATTCACGGATGTGCTTGAAGATTTTTTGGGGGGTATTAATTAGGAAAGTTAAATAAATTTAGAGGGACCCCTTTCCACACCTACATGCGTATTGGGCATACACGGAAAGACCTATGTTTTATAGACCAATCGGTACTTGGTGGGTGAGGTGGTCAACATCCGACCCACACAGCAGATCCCAGACTTCCCATTCAACCGTGAAAGAAGTCATAATATGGGTGCCTGTAACGGCTACTTTTTGGCCCGCGAACAAACTTAGCTGAGGAGCCCTGGGCTACACAAACCGAGTGTAACCTGAAGGAACGAACGAATTCACTTTATTTTCAAAGGGGTACAAACTGGGCACGCAGGCCAGTCTTACATTCGGCCGTTCCAGGCTCTCATCTTTCAGGCCATCACTGCATGTTATCAGATACGTAGGTTATGTTAAGGACGTGACTAGAGCAGCACTTTTAACAATTTACACCCGCGCTAGTGCGAGATCTGCTGCACAGTTAGACACTCTGATATAGTCGGATTCTCCAAGCACTGACTGAAAGCCACGAGAACCAGGGCTGTCAATAGGATATTTTTTTTTTTTTTTTTGAAAAACCCAGCTCCGCTGAACAAAAACCCAAGCAATACAAAGGCCCCCCAAAAAATATTTTAAAAAATTTTTCAACCTAGATTGTTAAAAAGTACAAATTTTATAGTTACGAAATGAAATATTTACCCATTTTTATATGAGGATATATATTTTGTAAACCCCAGATTTCAAAATGTGAACCCAAGAAGTCAAACAAAAACCCAGATCTGGGGGTAAAAACCCATCAGTGGCAGCTCTGACGAGAATAGTATTTTTCTCAGCCGCCCACTGCGGGAACCCAACCTTGGTTAACGCCCAGGACGGCACTGGGAAAAGAATTTTCCTAACCTCTAAACCAGGCTATTCAACTAAGTTTACCCAGGGGCTAAAATGTTGAAAATACGGATCGCTTCGGACCAAAGGCCTCAGTCCCAGCGTAGGAAGATCATTAATACAATAAGTTTTTAAAAGGAGTAGAAAATTATAGGGAAGAAAAAAAAGTTGGTAAGAAACAACAAACAGTTTATGTTAGCTTTACAAAATCGATCACAATAAACGAACAAAGGACGTTGCGGCGATTAGCCTTCATCGGCACATGAAGAACAATACAGAACACATACATAAATATGCTCTAACTATGAAGTGACTACATGGGACTGATGTACACAATAAATGATACTCATCTGTGTTCCTGGCGAAAAACTTCCTTCAAAAGGATGTCAAGGACAGGTACCGGCGTATTTATCACCAACGCACGGACGGGGTGCAAAAACCGGGTTAACTAAAACTAGGAAATAGACGGAGTAGACGCCCACAAATAGCGTACACTGAGCGTCTAAAGAGGGAGGGAGGGGTTGGCCAATAAGGCGTGACCCGGGTTGGGTCGTGGGGATGACATTGGTCCATCTCATGGAATAAAAGTAGTGCCTGTGCTGACGAATGAATACCAACAGACAGACAGACAGACAGACAGACAGACAGACAGACAGACAGACAGACAGACAGACAGGCAGGCAGACAGACAGACAGACAGACAGACAGACAGACAGACAGACAGACAGACAGACAGACAGACAGACAGACAGACAGACAGACAGACAGACAGACAGACAGACAGACAGACAGACAGACAGACAGACAGACAGACAGACAGACAGACAGACAGACAGACAGACAGACAGACAGACAGACAGACAGACAGATAGACAGACAGACAGACAGACAGACAGACAGACAGACAGACAGACAGACAGACAGACAGACAGACAGACAGACAGACAGACAGACAGACAGACAGACAGACAGATAGATAGATAGATAGATAGATAGATAGATAGATAGATAGATAGATAGATAGATAGATAGATAGATAGATAGATAGATAGACATATCGTGGATTGTGGGGTGAATGGATGAGTGGGTAGTGCAATAGATGGGCGGGTAGACAAACAGACGAAATGATGGATAGTTATACTCGTGGATGGATGGAAAGTATAGTAGATTGATGGATTGGCCGATATGTGAAATCAGGTAAAAACAAGGGTCTCAAGACACGATGCTTCTCACTTACTGTCAGCTATGAAATAGAGACAGTAAGGGTGATTGTTATACAAAATATCAGTCGAACCGAACGCAGAACTGGTTTAAAAAAAAACCAGAATGTAAGGGAGCAATGGAAAAATAGCTAGGGTGGATGGTGGGGTGAGTGGGCGAATGGGTGGTGGGATAGATGGGTGGGTAGATGAGTGGATGGGTAAATGATGGCTATATTAGTGGATGAATGGAATTGCTAATATATAGAATCAGGTAAAAACAGGGACCTCGTGATAAGATGCTTCTCTCTTACTGTCAGCTATCAAGCAGAGACAGTGAGGATGCTTGTTATACAAAGTAACCCGAGAGTAAAACTGGTAACAACCAGAATGTAAAGGAGCGATGAAGGGATAGATGGAAAAACGGCATGTGTGGATGGTGGAGTGAATGGATGAGTGTGTCCAGGGATAGATAATAGATGGAATGATGGATGGCTGTATTAGTGGATGAATGGAATGGTAAATGGATGGATCGACCAAATATGAAATGAAGTAAAAACATGAGTCTAGTAACACAGTGCTTCTCTCTTACTGTCAGCCATCAAATAGAGACAGTAAGGGTGATTTTTATACAAAGTATTAGTCGAACCCAAGTACAAAGCTGGTAACAGCCAGAATGTAAAGGAGCGTTGGAGAGATAGATGGAAAAAAAACGGCACGTGTGGATGGTGGAGTGAATGGGTAGACGAAGAAGTGGCAATGATGCCTGAGTCACCTCTGGATTGAACCCGAAGGTCGTCAGCTGGATAGTTTTGCTCTAAGCCACAGAGGCGCACCTAAAAAAAATAACAACAACAGAGAAACACAGAGCACAACCAAAAAATAACACGGAATACACAGTAACGAACAGAGAGCACAGCGAAACAGTAATAAGAAACAAAAAGTAACAGCCACACAGCTGTATTCAATTTTATAAGAAAGCGCCGATGGAACTACATCGGTCATGCATTCAAACTCCCCCCCCCCCCCCCCCATCAAGCCCTCATTTGAAAGGGGGGGGGGGAGAGAAAACGGGAAAGACCAAAAGAGATCTTACGTAGAACCATCATCAGGGAAGGCTGAACCATGGCATAATGAACATACAAGACGTAAAACAGGTGGCGACGAATCGCGAGAAATGGAGAGCTATGACCTCTGCCCTATGCGCCGCCCGTAGGCTCAATAGGAAAGACTAACTAACACAGCTGTTGCTACACATCACTAACCTTTATCAGTAGATGCTGCATGGGCGAAGGTATCACCAGTTCAACCTTGGCTGCACTTAACTTTGCATGACTTCCTTTGACGCTACTGCGGATGGTCGTCGCCCGCAGGTTTGATGTGGGGACACTGCTGACGTGTTCTGTTTCGACTGGAGTGACAGCCCGACTACTGGTGCGACAATTTGATATTCCTCTCTGAGCTGGAGTGATAGTGTGACAATTTGATATTCCTCGGCTGACACTGACCTGAAACGATGCATGCGAAAAATGTATTAGCAAACGTTCAAAAGCACTGTTAAAGTTAGCTGCGTATCCTTTACAGGACTTTGCAGAACCAACCCAGCAATTTTTTTTAGCTGTTGTTTTTCCAGGCAAGTTTAGACCAGTAGTTTGCAATTGCCACTGGACGGTCGGCTTCTCGATGCCACTGTCGAAACCAACGAAAGGCGCAAGACTCGCAGCTGGGATCGAACCCGGCACCCCAGCATTACGAAACGCGTTCGCAACGCCTAAGCCACAGACGCCGACACAAGCACTGTAGCAGCCACAGACGCCGACACAAGCACTGTAGCATCCACAAACTGTGCAAAACAAAAGGGGATCTCAGTGACAGGAAAACACCATTCGATGGCAAGATGCCAAAGTGCTGAATTATTTATTTCTAGAAAATCGCCTTTGAACACTGAGATCAGATGAAAAGCGGTCTTTCTTCTGTTGTCCTACTGCTTATGGGGCAAAGCTTTTTTTTTTTTTTCCAGTATTTAGAAGCCATGAGTTGTTAACCCTTAGGCTCGGTATAATGGATATCGCAACCTTTCGGCCTTAATTCCATTGTAAATACCGTAAATCTGGGAGAAATGTGGCTTTTCTGCCTACCCCCGGGAGTGAACTAGGACCACAAGGAGTTCGTCACCCGGTCACCACGCAATCCGGTTTAGCCAACTACGCTAGAGAGCAAGGCAGCAAAGCTTCACAGAGAGGAGTTAGATTACTTAAGAGTTCTCGTAATTCCTTAGCAGCATTATTCAATTCTTGTTTAGGTGCACGATAATAATAAAAAATAATAGTAATAATAATTCGTCGCCTTCTTCGAGTTAATCGGTTGTAAACTCCGGAGAAAAGTTAAAGGTTTACGTTCACCCCCACCGTCTTGTTCCAGAACCTAGTGTTGTGTGCACATCTGTTTCACCGATCTATCTTATTTGTATGCAGACTCTTGGTTCTCTGTTTTTCAGGCAGATGTAGTCCGACTTCAAAGGATGCCCCCAATTAGTCGACTCCTACGACATGCTTGCTGGGGAGGCAGTGGGTCTATTGTTTTTCCACAACGGGACCCGGACCCCTTACGGCTTAAAATCATAATAATAAAAGTAATAATCACAATAATATGGCACTCAGTACTCATAATTTTTTAGGGACGGGGGGGGTGTGTTCAGGTCTTGTTTAAGTGCACAGTAATAGTTACTATGTGCTGGATGACAAATTTGCATCGGAAAGGATACCACAGAGAACAATGATATAAAGATACAACTGTAACAGAGCCAGAGTTCGACCACGCAGAATATCATCATCATCATGTAGCAGGTCCTTTGCAGAACATCGCTCTCATCACAGTCTGCCTGAAAGAAACTCGGTCTCTCGCCAGTTCTGCCGCCTCATGCACTTTCACACTCAAGGAGTCATATCCATGCTCCTACTTCCTGGTACCATGCCTTCTGCTATAATTTTTTTTTTTTTTTATAAATATGGGCCGCAAAAATATCAGAGACACTGAAAAGTACTTTATACGAAGCCAACAGATGGGCCCGTTCCGTGGATCTCTTCCTGCTCTGATGCCGCGAGGCATTCCAGGAACAGAGAAAAGAAGAAGAAGAAGAAGAAGAAGAAGAAGAAGAAGAAGAAGAAGAAGAAGAAGAAGAAGAAGAAGAAGAAGAAGAAGAAGGAGAAGAAGAAGAAAAAGATGAGGATGATGACGATGATGAAGAAATGCAATATATCTGATATTATCGGAAAAGTATTTAAAATGCTTAAAAAGAAACGTCTGCACATGGTTAGGAGAACCACTTAACACTCAACACCCTACTCCTCTATGAACTGCCGGGGGAGGGACGGCATTGAGCACCCAGATTCCGGCGACTGTGCTCCATGTGTTTGCAATGCAGTAGAATTTCTCCCGACATTTTGGTTCGCCTCCTGGTATTCTTCCATTCAACTCATTTGTGGAAGCCGTTAGTGTCTTTCTCTTATCTGCCATTCTCCGCCTCAACCACTGCATTACACCCTCTCCTTGACTAATGACCTATGCGACTTACGACTATCAGCATTTACGACCACACACACACACACACACACACGCGCGCGCACGCACAAAGTAAATAAGAATAGTATTTAAAGAAAGACAGTTAAACTGGAGGTAGAGTCACACAGCTTTCGGAAGTGGTAACTGCAGCGCAGAAGACCAAGACATCGTTGACACACAGATTGAATGCTTGTGGTTTATGTCCAATTGTTATAACCAATCTGAATGAAAATGTTGAAAAATATGAATCCGACTTACGGCCAGTTAGTCGCAACGAAACTCGGTCCTAGGTCGAGGAGACCCTGTATGTGTGTAATTTTTGAGAGAGGGGGAGGATAGAGGCGTAGGGAGACAGAAAAGAGACATTGAGAGAGACACACAAACACACACAGAGAGAAAGAGAGAGAGAGAGAGAGAGAGAGAGAGAGAGAGAGACAGACAGACAGACAGACAGACAGACAAGAGATAAGGTGATGTGATATTTTACGACAGGCACGCTGGAGGACTTTTTTCAACCTTTACCCTCCCTTAGCCACCAGAAGCAGTCGACCAACGCCTGACGTGTTGAACCGTTCACCCCAGGGGCCGCAGACAATAAATCAGCCACGACTCTGCCCACTAACCCGAACGCCCCGGGGCGGGAGTACAAAAGCAAATCTCGACTACCTCACTCTCACGTCTACTGACTGCATAATGTGTCCATGTGACAAGATCCGGAGGCGCCGGAACGTTGAGGATTAGACTGTAAATATCCAGTATAATTACGATTGTAAAATAATTTCCTCTTCTTAAAGTTCAGCGGCTGTAAATCCCGGTGGAAAGTTCTGGTTGCCGGTCATCTCCTGGTCATTACTCGTTCCAGAACTTAATTTTTACGTTTTACAGATTTGGCTATTAGTATGCAGACTGTTGGTTCCTATCCTCTCAGGCACATGCTCTCCGATTTTGGAGAAAAAAAAAAACGCCTCTAAATAAACAGTCGCCTCTTACATGTTTTTATTGGGGGGGGGGGGGGGGGGGGGGGGGTGGAGAGACAGAGACAGATGAATTTAAAAAATGAGTAGTTTCATAAATCGTAAAAGGAGGAAGGCTTAATTTCCTTGCAATTTTTGTTTATAGAAAGGGGAAAAAAAAGGGGGGGGGGGGGGGGGTTAATCAATGTAGCCGCTATATGACTGGGCAGATATTTTCTAGTGGCCGCCCGAGAATTCCGCGTACCATGTCATGTTGATAAGCATGGGTGTAAACTCTACATTCTAAGGTACAAGACATGCTATGGAGAACAGGAGGAAAGAACATACTGCCTGAAAGCCTGTTACTGTCAACTAGTAGGACATCTGAAAGACGCTCTACCCTACTACATTTCTTTCAGGTAGGCATGATTTGAGTAAACCCTAAATGAACCTTTCTAGACGCCCATCATCAAAAGTATTTAGTATTAGATGACAAATCGCCCGTGAAACAATATACAGGTGTAAGTGTGTGCGTGTATATATATATATATATATATATATATATATATATATATATATATATATATATATATATATATATATATATAATATATATATATATATATATATATATATATATATATATATATATATACACATATATTCTGGAAACCCCGCTCAAAAGCATAGTTTCAATTTTTGAGCAGCAATAGATGCCATATCAGTTGCAAAATTGGTGATGGGACATGGAATTTAACAACATCACTGAGATCTAGATAAGATATGCTCTTGTACTGGGTTCGCTGTCAGGTGGGTGGCGAAACAAGTTCATTGGTTTTAGTGGGTCGTGGATGTAAAGAAGTTGAGGAACACTGTTACAGACGGCTACAGAACAAACACCGGTATGTACTGGCTGGTTGTAATTTCGCTAGGCAATTTACATTCAGTAGCTTGCCACTGCTTACGGTACCAATGTCAAAACCAAAGCACTGTGGTCAGCTGCCAAATCGCCCGAAACTGGGATCGAAGCCGACACCCTGGAATTACGAAGCGCTTTCGCAACGCGTAAGCCAGACATACCACCTCTATTTTAAGATAAAAGGGTTCAAAAATGCATTCCCACTTTCTATAAATCAACCTTGATCTCAATCCTGGACAAAATTGAAGTCACCAAAATATACTATACGGATGAGTCATGAATGTACGTGTGTCCTTCTTGTCAACCATTCAACAATACTACAAATGTGGCACGAAAACGAAGACCCGGTACGTCCCGACCACAATCTATATATTATACAACACACTGTGTTTGCCGTACTAGCACACATAAAAGTAAATCGTCCCGTGTCCGTCCCTAGACGCCACAAGTCCTTGAGATGGGATTATGTATAACCGTTTGTGCTGAAAGCCGAACAAGCGTAGGAAATCTCTCTCTCTCTCTCTCTCTCTCTCTCTTTCTCTCTCTCGCGTGTTTTTGTGTTCGTTCCAATTGTAGCCACTTTGGATGTTTTACATCAAGATTTAGATGTTTTTCCTTGCAATTAGATGACGTTTTTGACGTTTAGATGGTAGATGTTTACTATATGTTTTTCCTTTGAAGTGAATTTATCAAATCTAAACTAAGAAACAGTATGAAATTTGACATCTTAAATGCTGTCTTGACAATAAAATTCAGCCTGATAAGAGTAGGAAAAGGCTGTTCCACTTATCAGCTCCCTGATTGGGTATTAAAAGAAATTGGAACAGTTAAAGCATACCAGAGTCATTTTGGATCTGAAGCTTCAACTTCATCACCCAAGCTAAGTTTATCCTGTGGATTTTGTAAGGCAGACTTCAGTAAAGATGAGGACATGATTCTTTAGGGTAGGTCATATCAATTGCTATGTAATTTGTGACTCTTTTCCATTTGGATGTTTTACTAACATTTAAGATATTTTGTGACTCCGTTTCGGATGTTTTTTGTCAAAGAAAAGTGGCAACACTGGTTCGTTAACATTTGCCACAAATTTAGTAGTGTAGGCATGTCATCTGTTATCGTGTGGGTGTGTAAGATTAGTGTATGTCTCTATGTACTGCGGTTTAGTGCGTGTGTGTATATGATAAGAGTAGGCCTACGACACAAGTGTGTGACGTGGTTTTGTGTCTTCTTCTTCGCGTTCACCGGCTGTAAACATCGGAGGAAAGTTCTGTTTATCCTCCTCTGGACTTCAGTCTTGTTCCAGAATCTGAGTGTTGAGTGCACTTCCGTTTTACAGATCTTGTTTTTCGTATTGAGACTAATGGTTCCTTGCTTCTGGGGCAGATACACCCCGACTTCCAAGGATGCCCCTAGTTAGTCAATCCTACGCTACGCTTGTTGGGGAGGCAAAGGAGTCAATTCTCATGGTCTCCACAATGATGACCTGGAACCCCCACAAAAGAGTGTTGTGTGATGTTGTGGTTGTGGAGGGGAGGGGTGGTCTGATGCAGCTGCGATTGTGTGTGATGTGGATGCGTAACCTACTACATGTGTGGTTGTGGAGGGGAGGGGCGGTCTGATGCAGCTGCGATTGTGTGCGATGTGGATGTGTAACCTACTACATCAGGGGAACAGAAGCCTTGATGAAAGATATTGACAAGTCCAAATTCCGCTACGTACCAATTGTGTGGGTGTAATGTGGTGTATGTCTGTGTAATGCGGTTTGGCGCGTGTGTGTGTATGATTAGAGTTGGTCTACAATATAGTGTGTGATGTGGTTGCGGGTGTGTGTACGATGTGCCTGGTGTGTTGGGGGTACCGCACATTAGGAGACCGGAAGCCTTGGCGAAAGCTATCGTGAATTCCAACACACACACCCTTCCCCCCACCCCCCGTCCCAATACAAAGCATACAGAACATGGTATAATGATGTGTGATGTGTGGGAGTGTAACGTCAGCGTGTGACGTGGTTTTTAAAGGATGCGGGCACGTAATTGTCGTGTATGTGCGCGCGGGTGTGATACAGGCATGTAACTGAGTGTAGCGCGTGTGTGTTTGTACACACGGGTGTGTGAGTCAGTGTCTGCATGTGCGTGCACAATCTCACCTGGCTATCGCTAGCCGTACCCCGAAACACATTCTCCAAATGTAGGTGTCTCTATCATATGTCTCTTGCCCAGTATCGGATTTCCCCTGTAGCAGCAAGCTTCACTGTCAACGGCGACATCAGGTGACGCCAACCTCGGCCTGGGCTGTCAATACTTTGGTTCCCCTCCCCCACCCCCACCCCCCCCCCCCCCATCATCTGTGGTTGTATATGGCGAGTTGTATGTATGTATATGTATATATATATATATATATATATATATATATATATATATATATATATATATATATATATATATATATATATATATATATATATTATACAACTTGTACTTTAGACAAATCTTTGGTTTTGGTGTTTTGTTGTTGTTCTTTGCTTGGGTTTTTTGTTCAGCTAAGCTTGGGTTTTGATACAAATCCTATATATATTTGTTTGGTTCTTTATTAATATCCTACCCCAGATGACGTCGTAGGACAGTCCAGCAGAGGGTGGTAAGACTGGGTTTCCCGGCTCTCTGATGCTTTTAACGACCCCAAAACAACTAAAACTGGCTCTAACCCCAACCCACCTGTCCCACGGCAGAGTGAAGCTAGGCCCCACGACTGCACAGCCTAGGTCCCACGACTGCATGCAGCCTATCTACCACCCCCTAAAATATTTGTCCTGTGACCTGTGGATTTCTCCAGTTTGTGGTAGGATATTAATATAGCACCATTTGTTTTAATAAAATACTGTTGCTGGCTGCGTAAACCAGTGGTCCCCATCCCACCCTGGGAGCAGAGTGAGTTTTTTTTTTTTTAATTTTATTTTACCCCAACTCGGGGACTCCGTGATTTCGTGGAAAGGGTGGGGGGGGGGGGGGGGTTTCCCCGGAAAAGTCCACTAGTATATGGGTGTTAGGGTATGAAATGAACACCGACCAACACTAACCCTATAATATTGGAATTTTCCGGTAATTCCCTATGAAATCTTAGAGCTCTCGTTTTTTTCCACATGGGACGAAATAAACGAAAAAAACGTCAGCTCTTATTATAACATAGATGGAAGCGAAGGGTGATTACAGAGTTGAAGCAAATTAAAGCATACTGAAGGATACTTTTGCGCCAATGGCACATCAGGCATACAATACTACACTTATTTTTGTATAAACCAACCGGCACTTCAGTGTATGTGTGCGCGCGCGCCTATCAGCTGTTAGCGACAACTGCTGTTTAATATTTACCCTAGCCTCAAAAAAAAAAAATTACCAACATTGTCGTGGAATAGCAGTGGTGTGGGGAACAAAAGAAGGGGGAGACTCAGGGGACAGAGAGAGAGAGAGAGAGAGAGAGAGAGAGAGAGAGAGAGAGAGAGGGAGGGAGAGAGAGAGAGAGAGAGAGAGAGAGAGAGAGAGAGAGAGAGAGAGAGAGAGAGAGAGAACAGAGAGGTTACGAGAAAAACAGACAGACGAAACGAACGAACTTTACAAAGGGTTACAAACTGGACACTCAGGGCCGTGTTATATTCTGCCCTTTCAAGCAACCATCTTTCATAGGGCAACTGTGTTAGAGAGAGAGAGAGAGAGAGAGAGAGAGGGGGGGGGGAGAGAGGGAGAATCTATAGATTTTTTTGAAAATGCTCCAAAAACTAGAACGGAGGGAGGAGGGGAGATTAGGAGGAAGGATAACCAGACATGCGAGAGAAAGGGGGTGGGGAGAAAGAGAGACCTGACCTCAATGTAGACTTCTTCAAGACGCTGTCAACGTCAACAATAGAATGGGAGAAAAGACATGACAGGGGGAGCGAGCTGTGAATGGCGGGAGTAGGGCGACGAGAACGCCACTGACACTCAACACGGCAACAACGGAGGCACAAAGAAACGATGACAGATGACAGCGCTGTTGTCCGGTAGCCCAGCCGAGCAGAGCTTTTCAAACTTTTCGGGTTGGTGACAGACTTTTTACACAAATTTCTCGACAAAGAAACTTCACTCTACTAAAGAACTAAATTCCACGCCTCCGGACGTATTGGTCTAGACCTATATTCTATAAACCAATCGGTACTCGGTAGGTGATGCAGTCAACGTCACGCCGGTCGTCTTTACTTCCCAGGACTTTACCTGGTACCCATTAGTGCTGCGTCGACTTGGGAGCCAATGTCATTTCTAGGAAGTCTGCGGATCCGCCTTCGAGCGCCTAGCCGCTACACCATGACGGCTTCCCAATTATTCTAATCGTAAACCATATACTGAAACTAACAACACAATGTAAGAGATACGGTAACACGCCTACATGTCATGACGAAATATTTCATGAGGTCTGAACAACAAATCAACACCATAGCACGCGGGTAGTAACATATAAGTGCTCCGTTGTTCTTCAAACTGCAGACTGAGTCCGAAGAAGCTCAGCAACAGTAAACAGGCTCTGTAGCACCGGGGAGGATCCTGAAATACTTTGGCTAGATTTGAAACTCCAAATTTTGCCCGAGCAGCGCCGTTAGGCTACTCTTTTCGATATCCAACTACCAAGGGATTTTTTACGTGCGCAACAATACACACAGGCGTCCGATCTCACTACACAGAGACCAGGGGAAATTACTAGAAGTCAATGTCCACGTGAATAAATCGCAGCCCTTACCGGGGATAAGAGGCTGAAACTTGGACTAGCAGACTACCAGACTCGAGGCGGACACCATGCTTCGATATCACCCCTTCCTTCCCCCACCCAAAAAAAAAAAAAAAAAAATTTTTCATGATACAACCTATCTCATGAAAACTATTCATTTATATTTACAAAAATCAATTTCCAAGATTAAAATAATCCTTTAATTATCTTCTTAGCACTCGCCGCTGTAAACTCCGGCGGACAGTTCTAGTTGTTCATCCAATCCTGAAATGTAACCTAGATCCGAAACGTCAGTTTAGCGTGTGCACATCCGTTTTACACATCGTTTATCTGGTTTAACAAATCTAAATTGTACGAGTGCAGATTGTTGGTTCTAACCTCTCGGACAAATGCACTCCGACTGTGAAGGAAACACCTCTGATTAGTCGCCTACTACGACAGGCTTGTCAGGGGGCAGTGGGTCTATTCTTTGTTCTCCAAACATGCAGCACCCGTAATCAAGACGGAGACTTTTAATGTATAATAAACGCAAACTGAATAACGTCTATAACTCCGACCTTGAGAGTCAGTTAATCCATCTAATGCTTTATGTTCGTGCAATAATGCAAAGCTATTCAACTGGCGGTCCTCCATGTGTGTATTTCGGGCCCAATTAGGGGGTCGAACAAGAAAAGACACAGTGACTGCCCAAAAGCGTGTCGTTACAGTCGACTAACTGAGAGCTTCCTTCGAATTCGGAGTACATCTGCCTGAGAGGCAAGGAACCAACGGGTGTGCACGCAACGCACAGTTTCTGGAACAGGACTGAGTCCAGAAGCGGATGGACAGACAATCAGAACTTTCCACCGGAGTTTACAGTTGGTGAACGCGGCGGCGGCGGCGAAGAAGAAGAAGAAGAAGAAAAAAAGAAGAACTGGCAGCCCAAGCGCTAAATATGACCGGCCGAGACCTAACAAGTGGCCCGCGAATCACCGGGGCTAGGGCCTCTGCCCGCGACCAACATGTTGGCCCCCTGAGTAGACTCCAGTTTAAGGGCCTTATACAAACTATTCGGACAGCTCTGCCGTAGAAGGTCGTTCGCTGTTACTAGCCACGGGAATATCCAGATCGACGTGACTACACTTGAGCTGCAGCTATTTCTGGAGACTAGGATGAGACAAATATTGATTTCTGTCGACCACCAGGTCTCGACTCTCTTCTCTGGATACACATAATGACTGGCTGGCCTGAAGGTAGCGGGTAACCCCGGGCACAAGCGCGCGCGTGCACCTGTTACTGATATATTTTTTTTAACAGAACACACACACACACACACACACAGAGACAGATACATAGACTACAGCTGACTGGAGACAGGAGGGGACGGACAGACAGACAGACAGACACAAGACAAGAGAAGACAGACAGACAGGCAAGCAGATAGACAGAGAGACAGATAGATATAAATTAAAGTTAAGAGGATCGACTTCAGTGCACCACGTTCCCATCTCTCTCTCTCTCTCTCTCTCTCTCTCTCTCTCTCTCTCTCTCTCTCTCTCTCTCTCTCCAGAACAGCTTGTCGCTACAGAGAGCGTCGCGCAGAACACCAACTTCCTAGCTCCGTCGACAACTCCTAGGAATCTCAGTGAAAACTTCCCTCGTTAATTTTAAATTAGCTTTTAGCAAATAAAGGCTCCACCAAGAAAGTTTTACTTTCAATGTTCAAGAACATGTGCATATGGTGTTCTCTTGTCTTCTTCACACTGTTTGCTAACATATTTCCTTAACACCCAACCACATCCCCTGCGGCATCTGATATTTTGTTAAAGTAAGTGCGAGGAAATTAACAGGCAGTTTTTGTGTGTCTGTCTATCTATCCACCTGTCTGTCTGTCTGTCTGTCTGTCTGTCTATATTTCTACCTGTCTATCTATCTATCTATCTATCTATCTATCTATCTATCTATCTATCTATCTATCTATCTATCTATCTATCTATCTATCTATCCAACATGAGTCTATATGTTTTTAAACACCAATCGGCAATCCGTGGACGATGTAGCTAACCGGTCGCTTATACATCTAAGGACTGTACCTGGTACTCATTTATGACTGGGTCGACCTGGGTCCTAAATCATTTTTGAAAAATAATTTAATTACCGTTATCCGCCACATACAAACCGTGTTCATTCATGCTTGCGAATCTTTCACAGGCGCTAATTTAAGTTACAGGGAAGTCACGTTGTGTTCTGTTTTGTATAAATATATATTGCCCGTTGTCTGAGCGGCCAGGTACACGTTGTGTTTTACTCGTTCTTAGCGGTCGGCGATATTGCGTACATTCTAGTCTCGGAATTCAAGTACGACATAAATTTACTTCAGAGGGCCGACCCCAGAAAAGTAAACAGTTATAAAATCACGGGACGTAGGCTACTGTCTCTCGGTGGAGGTAGGTTGAGGCTGTTGGGTGGTGGAGGGGGAGGTGGCCGGGAGAAAAAAAAAAAGGGGGGGGGGGTTAGGCCCAGTTCTACACCTTTTGTGGTCGTAATACAGAGCATGCGTCATCGCCCGTGACAGCGTCAAAGACGGTAAATTTTAAGCTGGTCTCCATTTGCACACCACTATACACTAGCTCGCTTCTTATTGGATGACCCACTGACTACCTAACAAGGTCACGGGGATATTTCGCACTCACGCTGCTCATACCGCGTGTTGTATATTTCACCATGCCAGAGCTTTAAACACTTCTAAAACATTTAGATACTGGGTCTAACACACAACACCCCTAGAGAGTGACAAACCCTATGTCACAGGCCGTCTCTTTCTCGAAAATAAAAACGTAACTACCAGACATCAACAGACTGCGACACCCATAACCTCGACCACGGTAGACTAGTCCACGGCCAGCTCCAGATTTATAAGGCCGTGCAGCTCAAACGAGAATTCCCGTTCTTGTGCAAGAATTGAGTCCCTCTGCGTCCACAGTTTTTATGGAGATGTATACACAAATTAAACTACAGTTCAATAATTTTCGACATATTTTTTAAAACTATACGTTATTTTTAAGGTAAATAAGTGTGCCAATTAAATATAACAATAAAGGCTCTTACAGACAAACAAAAATGCTTTTGCTACAGTCATTATGAACATAAACATCAATAACGTTTAGATGTAAACTAAAAGTTGTTCCAGCAAAAGTAAAGAAATATCAGTGCTAACTCTTTGATTCTGAGAAGGTATTGTTGCATCAGAGGAGAGCGGGGAGGGGAGGGGTGACATTTGTATTTTATCAAATTTAGCGCATAAAAATACTGCTATGAAACATACATATGTCATACATAACATAAAAATAAATAATTGATGGTTATTATTATTATTAGTAGACAACTACAACATATAGTTATAGTGTTATTTAATAATTAGTAAATAAGCACGATCAGTATGAAATTGATATGTGCAATACTTTTTTCATCCAGAGTAGTTTTCTTAACAGTACTTATAGCACTATAAATATGTATCCTCAAGGTACAAACAAATTTGTCCAGTTTCATCTTGTTGGGTGAAATCAATTCCTTATCACTGAAAAAAATTTTGGTAACAAATATGCATAGGAAGTGGATGAACAACCAGAAGTTTCCGCAAGAGTTTACAGCCAGTGTTCGCGAAGCAAAGCAAAAGCCAGTTTACACAATTTAACACAGACCGTACAACTGCAAATATGCAAAAGAAGTCAATGAGCAACCAGAAGTTTCCGCAAGAGTTTACAGCCAGTATTCGCAAAGCAAAGCAAAAGCCAGTTTACACAATTTAACACAGACCGTAGAACTGCATATATGCAAAAGAAGTGGATGAGCAACCAGAAGTTTCCGCAAGAGTTTACAGCCAGTGTTCGCAAAGCAAAGCCCAGTTTACACAAATTAACACAGACCGTAGAACTGCATATATGCAAAAGAAGTGGATGAAATACCAGAAGTTTCCGCAAGAGTTTACAGCCAGTGTTTGCGAAGCATAAGTCAAATGGTTAAGGATTAATATTATTAGTGTACTGCTACAACATATAATTATACTGTTAGTCAACAATTAGTAAAGAGGCAAAGAGTGACTTGCTGTGAGAGGTTAGTTAGTAAATTAAATATTATTTTCATCCACTTATCTAGAGCTCTGAAATATCTTGACACAATTTATCAACAGTGTGGCTGCACCATTTATGCACAGTCAATATGAAAGAAATCGTTTTCTTCAAACACAAGATAGTTTGCACCTGACAACTGTCGATATTCTCCAGATATGGCTTCTAAATTACCTGTTTGTATTATCCCTAAAAGTAAGATTTCTACATTTAAAGTAGAAAAGTAATAAACAGCCAGTTCCCAAAAATCCGAACTACTGACTAGAAACAGTGACACTGACACACACATCACAACACGACTGTCTCCCGTGCATTACAATTAAAATTGCTGTAATCTAACAGCTTGTATGTCCACTTTACAATATTCGCTTGTCGATTTGTAATATGAATACAATCAGAACACAGAAGTTTGTAAGCATATTATAATGTCACAAAATGCAACATGGAAACGCTTGCAGTAACCTATTTTCAAGGGGACAGCCCAAATATGCTGTGATTCAGTTGTCAGGACTGAATATACAGCCGGACGTGACTAGTCCAAGCAACTTATCAACGGAGTTGACCTACAACTGGTGGTGTGCAAATGGGAGGACCATTGTAAAAATAACCTCAAATACAATACAATCTGACATCCCTGTAACAGACAGTTGCCTATGTAAAAGGTCAGCAAGCATGAATGACCGGCCAATTACGGTGTTCCTGGGCCGGAATACCTTTCTTGTATCTGAAAAAAAGTTGACTCCGTTCGGATTCGAAACCACGACTTTCGGATCCGCTACACCATGGCGGCTTCCTGCGATACAACGAGTAAAGATTAATCTGAGAATGTACGTATGTGGGTAGGTGTGCGTGTGTGTAGGTGCGCGTGTGTGTAGGTGCGCGTGTGGGTAGGTGCGCGTATGAGTAGTTGCGTGTGTGGGTAGGTGTGCATGTACACAAACATATCATTATACGCAGAAACTGGCATGGGAAGCAATTACTGCGGTATTCCCGAAACCCACCCTGTAAACGCGTGTACCCAATGGGAATTCTTTTACGACCGGTGGCCGCTGCCCCTGTCAGCGTAGCCTGTCTAATGCGATGAGAGAGAACTACTATTGGTCAGGCAACCAATAATTTGAAATACTGAACAAGTTCTGAGCTCACAGCCAATGACAAGGTTATTGGTCACGTCGTTTCTACTGTTGGCTCAAAACCTCCCGATAATTCCAAAGGAGAGAACGAGCTGGGGTGGGGGACACATAGAGAGGAAGAGTGTGTGAGATAAAGATTTCAGTGAAAAGATATTTACAAAAACTAACACAAGAGTGTGTGTGTGTGAGAGAGAGAGAGAGAGAGAGAGAGAGAGAGAGAGAGAGAGAGAGAGAGAGAGAGAGAGAGAGAGCGAGAGAGAGAAAGAGAACGACTGAAAGGTAAAGCACAATGATATGCTAGGAGCAAGGAAAAAATAGGTAGTGGTGTGGGGACAGAGATAGAAAGGGGTGTCAGAAAGAGTAATGTGACAAAGAGGTGTGAGAACGGAGAAGGGAAATGAGATAAAGCGGATGAAAGAGTAGCATGAGAAACACGCAGAGGAAGGATGGTGTGAAAAACGAGACAATAGTGGGAGTAGGGGTAGGGGAGAAGAGTGGTGAGAGAAGGATAGAAGGGAGAGAGGGATAAAACAGTGCCATGCGGCAGCTAACTAAGAACCTCAAAGAAGTTCAGTTGCACCTTTTCCGTGCCAAGTCAGCTCCAAGTTTGCGTAAAGCTAGCTAGCAGACTAAGTGGCTTCAGAAGCAGGCCCTTTGACGTATGTTTCAGCCCTGTTACTTGGGTAAGCCGTCTGTGAATTGGTAATCTAGCTTTATGAATATTTGCGACGGGTTGCGAGCCGTCGATGAACTAACGGTACACTTAGGAATCTAGAAATAGTAATGGCAATGGCAAAAGACAAGCCCTCGAGGAACTAGCTCTATATTTCTTCTTTTTCGGGTTCAGCAACCGTAAACTCCTGTGGAAAGTTCTGGTTGTTTGTCCACTTCAGGACTGCAGTCCTGTTCCAGAATCTGAATATTGCACGTGCATCCGTTTTACATATTTGACTCATTTGTATGCAGACTCTTGATTCCTTGCCTCTCAAGCAGATGAACTCGGGCTTTGAATAAAGCTCCCAATTAGTTGACTCTTACGACATGCTTTTGAGTATGCAGTGGGTCTAATCTTGTTTTCCCAATAATAGGTCATCAGAACCCACACGGGGAGCCCATTACTTAATACTGTAGCTTCGTCTTCTTTGGCAAGTTGTATTGTAAGTTACATCTGCTTTCGCAAGTCTTTAATTAGTCGCCTTGTATCATATGCTTGTTAAGGCAGTGGGTCTATTCTTCCTCCAACGGGGACCTGCAACCCAAAAGAGGAATACAATTCCTTGTAACCACAAGTAAGCTCCAACAAGACCGGAATACGAACCGTAGATAATGAATGCCAGTGGCAAAGGACAAGCTCCCGCGGAACTAACGGTACATTTAGTCATCAAACAAAACGGATGCTTGTGATCATGGGTGCACTGAAGCAGGGCCGTTAAACCAGGGCTGCCAATACTTGGGTTTCCCCCAAGATCACAGTTTTTTTTTAATGACTTCTTGGGTTCAGATTTAGGAATCTTGATTTTAAAAAAAAATATATCCTTATTTAAAATGGGGTAAATGTTTCGTGTTGCTACTATGCAATCTGTACTATTTATCAGTCTAAAAATCCCACTGGTAGCCCTGCGTTAAACAGACAGCATTATAGCAATACCTGTTTTGCTCCGTATAACATAGCCCAGATATCCATATTTATTTTACTTACATATTTCTGGTTTCGTATTGCCCGTGACTATTTATTTACAGGCTTGGTTATCTTGTTGGTTGAGTGTTCTAGCTACAGTGTGTGTTGTATTTATTCTTCTTCTGCCAATTACAGCCTATATTTACCACTACTGTGGTGTGGGTAGGAGGTCTCTGAGCCTGAGGATGCTTTTGCATCGGACTGTGCAGGTTAGGATTTCTAGTCCTGCGTTACCGAGGATTCGAACCTGGGTCTCCAATATCGAGAATCCAGCGTTCTTATCCATCTGGCCTATGGCTCCTTGTTGTATTTAGTATAATATTGCTAGAGACTGTTGGAAACGTTCGATTATATTGTATGTGTCTTTTCCTTTCACACCTCTTGCACTTTCTATTCTGCTTATTGTTGCATTCAGTAATTACTCTAACATTATGAATGCCCATGTTCAGAAACAAGCAGCAGCGAACTAATGGCATTTTTCTTCTTCAAATAATCCATGCCATACGGCATCCTTACCAATCACTTTTAACAGAAGTGGCAAGAGATTATTAACAAATACTGAGAACTGAATGAATTCACAAGCTAACAAACTGAATGGGTTAAAATAATGGTTGACAGAGGTGGAATGAGTTAAAGTAAAGTAACACCCCTTGAATACTGGACTTTTCCAGGAACTCCGGGATTTCCTTTGTTTAGGATGACTTAAAATTAAGGTACCTCTATGTGTCCCCCACACTTACATGTCTGGCACGAGCTAACAAACTGAATGGCTTAAAATAATGGTTGACAGAGGTGGAATGAGTTAAAGTAAAGTAACACCCCTTGAATACTGGACTTTTCCAGGAACTCCGGGATTTCCTTTGTTTAGGATGACTTAAAATTAAGGTACCTCTATGTGTCCCCCACACTTACATGTCTGGCAAAAACAAAACAAAAATTAACATGGACATGGACGCACAACAACTACATAGCATGGACTACTACAATCAACACACTGGTGTGTGATGTGCTTACCAACGAGGAGGAGGTATCCCGGCTGTTTTGTCTGGCGATTCGTGGCCTCTTGCGCTGAGCGACGCCTACATCCACCCCGCTCAGAATGGAATCAACAACTGAAAGAGAGAAACCAGGACAATTGTTATTGTTTACTGCGGTTGTGTGTTTGCAAGGGTTTCTAATCCTAACAGCATACTTCTTATAATGACGAAGCTTTGTAAACAATGTTTCTCGTTATATACCCACTATAAATGTATATATATATATATATATATATATATATATATATATATATATATATATATATATATATATATATATATATATATATATGTATATGTATATATATACACACACACAAACATATATATATATAAATATATATGTGTGTGTGTATGTATTGCGTATCCTTTACATGACGTTGCAGAACCAACCCCAACAGCCCCTGGCTGTTGTGTGATTGTTCTAGGCAAATTTACGTCCAGTAGTTTGCCACTGCTTTCTGGGCCGGCTTTCTTGATACCACTGTCGAAACCAAGGCAAGGCGCATGGCCCGCAGCTGGCATCGAACCCGGCATCTCGGCATTACGAAGCGTTCGCACCGTCTTAGCCACAGAGCCGAAGTGTGTGTGTATACATACACACATATATACACACACATACATCTATATATAAACCCATATGCATGCATGCAAGCACGATATATACATAAAACATACGTGAGCGTGCACACACATAAGAAGAAGAGGGGGTTCCTCTTGAGTTTATGTAATATTAATTATGTCCTAATTCTTCATGAAAGCTACAATTAAGTAGGTTCATTCATATTTTCCCATACACAACAAGCTATGCTAAGGCTTTCTCAACTCCTACTTTCCTCTTTACAAAATAAATAAATTATTTAAAAAAATTTTTTCTTAAACATCACCCCCTGATTGCCGATTGGTCTATAAAATACAGGTCTAGTCCCTTATGCCCAATTCGCCTGAAGGCGTGAAAGAGGGTTCGTTACAGGTCAGTGGCGCGCGGAGCACACGGCGAAACATTCATATTTCTATATGAAAAAAAACGCATCAGAAATACATAAGTTAAAGTGAACATCACACCGTTCGCATTTACCCCCTAGGACATTTCCTTGTCTTCTAACTTCTATTAACCAGAAGGGGCATAGGCCCTCAACCAACCCATGTCCGATCGTTCTATCCTTTGCTACTACATGCAGCTCACCCAATGTCCTTCCTGTTTCAACTTAACTTTTCTCTGTGTGTTTTTTGGTCTACCTTTTTTCCTATGCCAATGTGGGTTCCAATGCAAGGACATTCTACCTGTATTGTTCTTAGGTTTCTCAGTGTGTCCTATCCAATGCCAGCGTCTTTTCTTTCTTGCACTTGTCTGTTAAAGCTAAGTCGACCTGCGAGCCCTTGAACAATTACAAATATTCGTCCCGAAGCCGACTTTTAACCTAAGATCCTCAGGCCAGCAGTACTACAACTGCTCACGCTTTCCTATTTAAATACCTTAATTTGGTGGCGCATTTGTAACACCTATAGCTCCCTCACCCGTTCACCACACAAGACCCCCGTTCACCACATAAACCCGCTACCAGCCCTTGTCCATCCCCTCAAGCCAGTTCCGGCTGGTGGCTGATCTTCAAAGCAACCACTACCAGGAGTTAGGTTTGACCTAACACTTTCCTGCAGGTGACGTGTCTGCAAACAGAAATTATTTCCAGCCGAAAAGTTCACGAGGTCACAAGAAACCAGGACACGGGCTAAAGGTAAACCAGCGTGCTAGTGAGGCGGCTGGCCCTTAGACTAGCAAGAAAAAATATGGTGTTCGTTATATTGTGAAGCTTGCTGTTATACTTTTCGTACACTAGCGAGGAAGGCAGGACATAGGAAAGTCAGTCCATAGGAAAGCCACACAAACGCCCAGAAACTCTCACCACATACACGGAGAACTTACACACGGGCTGTATACGCGCAAACAAAATCTCGACATATAAACACGGGATGTTTACACACATACGAAGTCTTTACATATACACACTGGGTGTAAAGACAGATGCGAAGTTTCCACATATATACACGGGGTGTTAACACATATACGAAGTCTTCACATATATGCACAGGGTGTTTGCACACAAACGAAGTCTCTGCATATACACACGGGGTGTGTGTCCGCACACATGGTCCCCACATATACACACAGGGTATGTACGTACACAGAAGGTCTCTAGAGATACACACGGAGTGGACAGACGCAGTTTTCACATATACACACACACACTATGCCTACACACAGACGGAGTCTCCACAAACATGGATAGTCCCAGGAAACGTTCAGTATAACAATCTTGACACGCTAGGTTAACATTAAAAATGTTACAGGGTTTAAAAAAGTAGACTATTTTTGGGCTTCCCAATGAATGAATAGTGAGCTGCTTGGTACGGAAAGAGTCAAAGATTAGTCGACGGTTTATTTGTATCATGGTATCTCTACTCACTAACAGAACTGATTGCCCACATCAGAAAGAGACAATCTACATTCTTTAGTCATGTGATGAGAAGGAGAAAACTGGAGTACATCGTGACAGTAGAAAAGTAGGAGGAGAGGACAGGCAGAGGGAGACCGGGAGAAAAGATGCAGGACAGTTTAACAACATGGCATGGAGGATCATCTATGTGTCAGAGTTGACTGAAAGTACTCGAGATAGAAGGTTGTGGATAGATATGACTACAACGCCACACGATATAGACTTTGAGAAGATTACTTTACCTTCTAACAGCGTCCTTCCTGGTTATATTTGTGTAAGCAGTCAGCCTTGTTTGTGAACTATTTTAAGACTGTGAAACCACATAATACCTTTGAAAGTTAGGGATCACCGGTACAGTTAATGGAGAACGTCAAGATACCGCTGTCTGACGCATTCAAGACACGCGTCACACTTTGTTAACAACGAATCAGGTTTGACAAGATTCATTCCCTTCCCGCTGTTAGGTCTCAGTCACACACAACAGACTTTAGGTACAGGTGAACAGGATAACGAACGTATGTTCTGCTCGGGGATATACTAGGATTTCACTGCTTTTGGTGCAGTAACCTTGCTAAACTAAACTGCCTTCCATAAAACGAATTTAAAATATCATTGTGTGTCCGTTCCACTGCTGGTAACTGGTTCTTCTTATAGTCCTCCTTACAGACTATAGGTACAAGTGAACAGGATAGAGAACGTATGTTCTGCTCGGGGATATACTAGGATTTAGCTGCTTTTGGTGCAGTAACCTTGCTAAACTGCGTTCCATAAAACGATTAAAAAATATCACTGTGTTTCCGTACCACTGCTCTAACTGGTTCTTCTTATTGTCCACTCCGTGTTGCGCTGGAAGTTATGTCTCTCCATAGAATTGTAGCTCGTATACTTATCAATTCGGACACAGCTGATCCTTTATGTCAAACTGTCCAGATCTTTATCAGTCTCCCTCTTTTTCCCCCCTTCCAACTTTCCAACCCTCACGATATACCCCAGTTTTATTTTTCACAAAGTTGCTAGTATTCACTTAGGGAAATCCTTACTGAAGGAGGAAAGCTTTCCCACTTATCTGGAGTGACATTATAAAAAAGGCTATAGCGGAGCAAACATACAGGAAGTGTAGAAGGGAAGACATGACCAAATAATGTAGAGTATCTCCTTCTGATGTGGGCAATCTATACTTTTCGCCAGCCAGTCAGCTGAGAATTACAGCGTGGGTTCCGGGTTGCCGTATCCAAGAATAAAGGTCATTTGCCTCAAGAACTACCAAGTAGTGTCAGAAGTAAGTAGAAGGCATATTTCACACCTTGGTCGCATCAGGTATATAGTATTAGACCTTTATTTGTATAGACCAGTCGGCATTAGACAGGTGATGTGGTCAGCATTAGACAGGCGATGTGGTCAGCATTAGACAGGCGATGTGGTCAGCATTACATCGCCGCCTTGTCGTCTGATGTCATTACCTCGTATACATTTAACAATAATTCAGCAATGTCGAATCCAATAAATTCGCAATTGTGTACAATCTCATACTGCGACTAAGAAACTTGTTCAATACCAGTTATGTTTATATATATATATATATAAATATGTGTGTGTGTGTGTGTGTGTGTGCGTGTCTGTCTACCAAGGCAAATATTATAGCTGTACTGCAGCCGACACTAACTTACTAATGCCAAACATGGATCCTTCTACCACTACGGGCCTGGAAATAAAAACAGAGATGGCGTATAGAAATTACAGTACCGCCTGCACTGAAACTTAGTCACCCCGATAATTGAAGAGCAACAGATGCAATGATTTAGTATCATGGAGAGTACTCTCTGGTACCAACTAACAAAGTGAGCCAAACTAAAGGAATATAATCAATACAGACACAGAGAAAGACTGCGCATGAAAAGGAACGAAAACATCAAGAATTCAGAGTAGCGAAAACCGACCATTGACACAGCGCTTTAGAAAAAAAAAAAAAAGATTAGGAGGAAGAGAAAGAAGAATACGAAAAAAAAAAAGAGGATGAAAAAAAAAGAATTTTATCGCAGTTGAATTAATAAAATGTTCACTTCGTTCCAGTCCCATCTCTCCCTCCCTCTTTAGTCGAAGCACAGCAGCTATATTTACGAATGATATCTACACATTTGCCAGACAACCGTGACGTGCTATGTGCCTTTTATCACTGCCATCTTAACCAGGCAACATTGATTTTCCCGCCCTAGCACCGTGTCGAAACTGTCAAGATTTTTCCATGCCGCCGTCCTTCACTGGCTGAGTCAGACTTGCTGACACATTCCCGGGACCTCCCGTGTGGGTTCCAGGGCGGCCCACTTTTTGTTGCGGGGGGGGGGGGGGTAATACCCACAGCCCTTTAACAACCATGTCGTATGCGACTAATTAAGAGTTCCCTAATACGTGATGTGCTGGGCCAAAAAAGTATACATCGCAAACTAGCTGCAAACCTCAACAAAATGTGCCAATCTCCCATTTTTAAGGTTGAAAGCAAAAAATAATTCATACCCTGCTTAACGTATCTGATCTGTCTTCCTGTGTAAATAACACATCTGCCTGCTCCACCCCCATTTTTTTTTAAACCAGTCTTTCTTATGTAATATGTCTTTCTATGTAATATGTTATTTAAAAAGTAAAACGCGTGTGCAAGCAAACACTCAAGTCCGGGAACATCCTCAAAATTTAGGAGTGGGCGAACAACCAAGACTTTCCAAAGCAGTTACAAACGACAAGCGTTGAAGAAGCCGCAAGAAGAGATAAATATATAGCGATCAACATAAACACCACAAACACACACAACTGTGTGTATACATACATTCATACGTGGCCTACGTTTCTGTGACCTCCATGCTTCACAGGTTGTTCGTGATCTGCATGTATATGTCAGATATGCAGGCAGGTGAAGTATAATCAGTTTCACCTGACGCAACATTTAGTACAGGTATGTTATGGAACTAGGAGTCACTGTGGTGTAGCGGCTAGACACTCGCCTGCAGATCGGAAGGTCGTGGGTTCAGGTCCTGGCGGAGCCGGACTTTTTTCATAAATGACCTTGGCTTCCAGGTCGACCTAGCACTGAGTACCAGGTGCAATCCTGGGAAGTAAAGGTGGCCTGCGTGATACTGACCACATCCCCAGACCAATGCCGATTGGTCTATAAAATATAGGTCTATCCCTTCAAGCCCAATACGCATGAAGGCGTGGGGAGAGGGGGTGGGGGGGGGGGGGGGGTGGAGAAAAGGTCTTTAAGTTTATGTTATGGAAATAATATAGAACATGTTGTGACCACTGGAAAAATCTGAGAAAGGAGGGATACAGGAAGACAACGAGAGAAGATTCTTGACAGTCTTGTTGCATGGCATGGAGGTGTGTCGGCACACTAACTGACACATACTGCAGGAGATCGCAGATTAAGGAGAGTTATGATCGCCCACGCCAGTCGGCAAGGCACCTGATGACGATGGAAATAATGTGCTTTAGAAAGGCTGCAGGGGTGACAAGAAAATATCATTTCAGGAATGATATCAGAAGTGATTAAATCAGGAATAGCGTCATAAAAGAAAAGCTCGGCATAGAACCAACAAGTTAAATATAATCTCTCTCAACTGATGCAAAATTCAGTACAGGTGTATTGTGGAAAAGAGATGACTGAGAAAAGCTGCAAGAATGACTAGAATAAAGAAACCTCGGAATGAAGTCCGAAAATAAACGCTCCGATAAAAACAAATATAAATTAGATACAAACAAGCAGCTTGTCGCTGTGCGGATTCCGTTGTGGGGAACACACGAACAGACTCACTGCCTCCCCAACAAGGATGTCTTAAGAGTCGACTAATTATGGGCTTCCTTCGAAGTCGAAGTGCATCTATATGAGCGGCAAGGAACTGTCAAATGCACACAAATAAGCCGGTAAAACGGATGTACACGTACAACTCTAGGCCCTGGCGCAAAGCAAAAGTCAGAATTAACGAAAAACAGGACTTTCCACCAGAGCATTCAGCTCGTGAACAAAGAAGAAGATAGAAACATCGAATAAAATGTTTTACCCACTTAGAGAGAGAACGCCTTGTGATGGCATACCATTCAAGGCACATACACAAAGAGACCAGAAAGATGCAGACCCGGAGGTGGAGGAGGATGGTGATAACAACAAAGAAACTACAACAGCAAGATTGTGTCCAAGGGGTGGCAGAAGAACAACCAAAACCTTGTATACCCCTCAATACCCGAAACCATATGTGAGGAAATTGAAAAAAAGAAATGTATGTAAAATCTATATATCCATACAAGCGTGTGCTTCAGGTTTCTTCCATGACCTCCATTTGTTTTTATAGGATATCAAAGACTTTGTGTGCATGTGCGTGTGAAAGACACCCACTGCAATCTCCCTCCCAGCACATCAAAAACTGACTGCCCCTGGACACGTATGTTTTTGTTTCTTTTCAATTGATAGTTTTTGAATTCGTCATCCGGGGTTGCAGTCTTCTTATTAACACCCCAGGGACGAGAATCAAAAGACTAATCCGGAAAACCTGCCAATGGGTTCAGCCGTGTAATAGTTACAATCGTGATGTCCAAGAACACCCGCAATGGATTACAGTTTACTTCGTACCCGTTTGGTGGTGCCTCATAACTGTGCTATATATATATATTGCTATACCGTTAAAATGGGTTTCATGGAATGCCTGTCAGATCCTCACCCCTGAGAATCATACCCACTGCAATCCTGCAAAAAAAGGAGAGAGGGGGGGGGGATGCACAAGAAGAATTGAGGAGATGTGTATGAGTGGGAGACAAGGACTGACATCAATCACTTAATTCACTGAATATCCCTATAGAGGGACTGGTTCTGCCGTCTGACAAAAACGCCCTGGACCAAATGCCACGTTGAACGAACAAACAAATATAACGAACCACAGAGAAACTGAAAGACAAGACAAAGGATGGAACAGGTACACCAAGAACGATTATAGATAAACAAAGATCAACTTATAGACGCATTAAAAAGAGCACATAACCTTCACACCTCTCCCCACCCCTCCCGTTTTTTTTTTCTATTTGTGGAAACAATTTCATGAGATAACTAGACAAACTACAAACTCTGTCAACAGATTATGTAAATGGTCTGCCTTGCCTAGTTCCCACTTTAACTTACGTAATTTCGGATTGCATGTATTTCACAGATAGATCTAAGGCGCTCGTGGCTGCTATGCGGAGTTTCTAACTTTGTACTAGACAGAGAACATATATTTTTCAAAGAGGGGACGAGCCATCCATAATAAAACATGATACAATTAAGTCGCTTTTTAACAATTGATAAACTACAGTTGCAAAAAAATGTTAACGGAAACTACATAACACAAGATAATATAAGAAATACTACTGAGGGTCAAAAACTTAATAAACCACGAAGCAAAGGGAAAACCATCACACATTTCTGCAAAGAATAAGCTCCTGAGCATCAAGTCGCAAATCTCGAAAGGACAGGCGACGTGTTGTAAATTTTTGCTAATCTTAGGACTAAATGTCAACCGTGAAACTCTATATAACTTATACTACTAGTTGTATAAGGACACACTTGCTATTACTTTGTACACAGTAAACTTGTAAAGGTTATAATCTTACCGTTGTGTGTAGTCAACAGTGTGCTGGCTATCTCACTGTTGCTTTATTTATATCCCTAACAAACACGCAAAGGTATATCCATGTTTAAAACGCTTTCGTATGACACAAAGGCAACGCAATACTACAGCTCGACTACATGAGAAAAACACATTCGATCAATATAAAGATCAACGTGTTTAAGATCAGTCAAAGCGCCGAGAACATGTCGTTTGCGTGTGTGTGTGTGTGTAAAATTTCCCAGCTAGCTAGCAATAGCATACATACCGCCAGCGCAGCAGCAGCTACCTTTCTTTCTATCCAGTCCTGATCAGCTGCTAGCGTAAAGCCACAAGCCAGACCGTGTTCGCGCCACCAGGGAACCATTTCACATGTGGTGGTGGTGGTGGTGGGGGTCGGAGGTTAGTGGCCAACTGCATGAGAGGAGAGACAGAATGGAGAACGGCAGGGGGGAGGGAAACGGGGACGGCGTTGACTCATTTCAGACACCCAGAGCTAACAGATTTCTATGGCATAAGTTCAGCGCCCTCCCTCTCTGTGTGCTCTACATCTCTGAACTATGGCCAGGGTTGTGGGGAGAGCAGGGCTGCCAATGATGGGTTTTTACCCCCAGATGTGGGTTTTTGTATGACGTCTTAGGGAAATGTGTTTTTTAAATATATTCTTAAATATAAGTGGTAAATGTTTCGTTTCGTAACTATACATTTTGTACATTTTAACAATCTGTTTTTTTTTAAATTCCTTGCTTATGTATTACTTGGGTTTTTGTTAAGCTTAGTTGGGTTTTTAAAAAAATCCTATCGGCAGCCCTGGGAGACGTGTCAGGCCGAGACGGGAAGGCACTGCGAGTAAATAATACACGCCGTGTGTGTACCTACAACCGGTTGGTTTGTCTTTTTCTTTTTGGCTGTGTCAACTGAAACCAAGCATTCTGAAGGAAGACAAAATAGTAGTAGTGGGGAAACTGTACGGCAGAAAAGGCACACGGGAGAACGTTTCAAGGAAATCTTTGCTGATCATCACGTACCGTGCCGACTGGCGTAGGCGTTCACGCATCTCCACATATCTCGGTCCCTTGTCCTCTGGATCAGTTCCGCCGATGATATCCCTCCGTACCACACGCAATTCATCCGTCATCATCTCTCTCGGTCTGCCTCTCCCTTTATCCTTGATCTTCGCAGTCGTTGCAATATTCTCCAAAGCCTCGTCATATGATCTAAGGACAGTGCTTGTCGTTTCCCCATAGTTGTATATATTGACCTGCTTTCATTAGCTTCCTTCAAGCAATCCTCGTTAGTAACTGACATTCCAAAAGATTCATAACATTCATCTGAGAAACGACATCTCCGTCGTCTCCAAGGTCTTTCTAATTTATACATTCATCTTCCACGATTCACTACCATACAGCAATACACGTTCCACATAACATTTTAGAACTCTCGAACAAAAGTCTGAGGTGGTAAAAAAAAAACCGAAATACCAAAAATGTGTCTAAGAAACAATACAGTCCTTTAATTTAACTAGGACACAAACTATGCATCGCCAAGTATTTTTCGCAGAGGACAATGATAAACATAAAATGGGATGAACTCAAGAGAAGAAGTAAAGAACTAGTATTAACAGTTGTAAGACGGAGAAGATGGCGCTATAGTAGACATTTTCTGAGACGAAGAGAGAATCACCGAACAGGCATGTGTCGACAATGAAGACTGACTGAAATCTGATTTCAAACCCAACACGTTCCGTCTTTCAATCTTTGAATGGCAACTCTGTCAGACTGCTGTTCGTTAATCTCTTGACGTAATCCTCTCAATTGTACTGCTGCCTATCTTTTACTCGAATGTCTTCAATTTATCCATGTAGTGTGGTTTTTATACACACGCAAAATTGCTGTCTTTTAATTATGATTAAAACAGTTAACTTATCACTAATTTCCTTCAGCAACTCTCTTGGTACTTTCATTTTAGCTCACCTCAAACACGATGACAACCGGAATCCCGGTGAAAGTCCAATATCTTCTTCTTCTTCGCCTTCACCAGCTGTACACTCTGGCGGAAAGTTCTGGTTGCTCGTCCACTAGTGAACTGCAGTCCTGCTCCAGAACCTGAGTGTTGCGTGTGCATCAGTTTTACAGATCTCATTCTCTTGAATACAGACTGTTGGTTCCTTGCCTCTCCGGCAGATGCACTCCGACTTCAAAGGAAGCTCCCCAATTAGTCGACTCTTACGACATGCTTTTGGGGAGGCAGTGGGTCTATTCTTGTTTTCCCCATAATGGGGCCCCGGAACCCACACGGGGGATCAAATATAATATGAGTGCTGAGGTTTAAAACGAACACCGACTAACGATACCCTTAAACCGTTAAAATACTGGACTTTCACGGGGTTCCAGGGTTCGCATGTTTTGGGCGAGCTAAAATAAAAGTACCACTCTCTTTCCATTCCTATTATCTTCAAAACGTCTCTATTTGATTATTGCAGCTTCAGTGAAATATGACATATTCTTGTGTATATCCACAACTACAGAGATTTTATAATTGCTTGTTGGTTTAGGCGTTGCCAACGCACCTCATAATGTCGAAAGGTTGCAGGCTTTTTGACAGCAGACCAGCTTGCGTTGGTTTCGACAGTGGTATCGAGTAGTGAGAGAGAGTAGTGAGTGCGGTTTCTCTAGGCAAAGTTACGTCCAGTAGTTCGCCATTGCTTCTGTACGGTCGGCCCCCTGATACCACTGTCGAAACCAACGCAAGGCGCATGGCCCGCAGCTGGGATCGAACCGGGCACCACGGCATTACGAAGCGTTCGCGTCGACTTAGCCACAGAGCCGACGTAAAAGTGCCTAGTAAAATCCTAAAAAGACAAAATATGCTACGGCCGATTTTTACTGCGTTCGGTAATAAAGAACGAGACACTTCATTTGTTAACTGACCAGGTCTCTACGCCAAACAGCAAGGTTGTGTTTAGTTAAGTTTTTTTTTTTTCCGTTTTTCTTTTTCAAATTCCTGTGTGGGAAATCTCACTTCAATGGGCGGAATCATAAAACTTATTCAGGCAGTAAAGTGGCCCCATTGTAGACACTGCCGTTAGACAGGTGTAGGGCTTTTCACGCGTTCTAGTTCACATCACGGGGATGGGGGGGGGGGGGGGGGGGGGGGGGGGGGGGGGGGGGGGGGGGGGGGGGGTGTGGAGGAAGAAGAATAAGAAGAAGAAAAAAAAAAGTGGCAGTGGGGGGTGGGTGTCATTTCGGTAGTATCATATAGACATATTTGTGGTGGCATCATTCCGTATTTCTATACGATTAGGTCCCACCAGGGCTGCCGATGCTGGGTTTTACCCCCAGATCTGGGTTTTTATTTGATTCCTTGGGTTTAAATTGTGAAATCTGGGTTTTTAAAAAAATTAATCCTTATATAAAAGTAGGTAAATGTTTTATTTCATAACAATAAAATTTGTACTTTTTAAACAATCTTTTTTTTTTTTTTTTGTTCTTTGCTTATGTATTGCTTGGGTTTTTGTTAAGTTGAGCTGGCTTTAAAAAAAAATCTCATTGACAGCCCTGGGTCCCACTATGCCACAGGGAGGCTTGGGAAATCACAGCTCCTGGCGATGGCGAATGTGACTAGCAAGAGCAACTGGCGTTAAGGAGAATATTCTACAACAGTAATGTAGACAGAGACGAGGAAAGAGACCTTATATATTTTAAAACAAGAATATAACAGACGCGAGGAGATTTTATAATACCATGAACAAAAAAGAAACTTAATATGTTCAGCTCTAACAGTAAAATCAGTACTGTTGAATGGAAAAGAATCACTGCCAGTAAACAATAGTAAAAAGTAAAGTTCCCTTTTCACGCCTTTCGCGGCATCGGGCATATGGGCAGAGCGTCCTATATTTTTACAGACCATCAGCACTCTGTGGGTAATGTGTTCAGCATTACGCCGGCTGTCTTTACTTTCCCAAGACAGCCCATCCTGGTACCCATTTTAGGCTGGGTCGACCTGCGACGTCCCCATACCACGACAAAAATCCACGCAGCCTGCAGTGGGTTTCGATCGCGGTATGCTGGCTTACGAGTCGGACTCGCAACGCCTTAGCCACGGACGCCGCGCCAGTAAACAATACCACCAATAAACTACAATCAACACAGTTTGCTTTCAAAGTAAATGACTAACAGTTTGACAAAAAGACATGGTGTGGGGACGGAGGGTTGCATAATGTGGCAACTCCCCGTGTGGGTTCCGGGGCCCTACTATGGGAAAAACAAGAATAGACCCACTGCCTACCCAAAAGCATGTCGTAAGAGTCGACTAATTGGGAGCTTCCTTCGAAGTCGGAGTGCATCTGCCTGAGAGGCAAGGAATCAACAGTCTGCATACAGATCTGTCAAACGGATGCACACGCAACACTCAGATTCTGGAACAGTATTGCAGTCCAGAAGTGGACGAACAACCAGAACTTTCCGCCAGAGTTTACAGCCGGTGAACGAGAAGAAGAAGATAATGTGGCAACGAAGAAGAAGGCTTGGTGCGAGTTAGTTGAGAACCTATGCTCCATAGGGGGAATTGGTCAGAATAATCAATAACATTAACGAGGAGCTTATGGACTGAACCTGACTGACTATAGAGAAACAAGTTTACAATACGAAGAGAGAGAGAGAGAGAGAGAGAGAGAGAGAGAGAGAGAGAGAGAGAGAGAGAGAGAGAGACACAGAGAGAGATTGGCGATAGCAAAAGACGGACAGGTTTAACCTAAGTGAATTACTTAACATGAAAGCTGAAAGAGCAGTAGAAGAAAGGTATCATATAAACTATATCACACTGGCGCGAGGCACCCACTTCTCGTTTGTTGCACACAGGTTGCTCATGTGACGTGTCTATGACTCTTTCTTGCTGCAATTCCTTCACAAGAAATATCTGGCGCTAGTTTTGTGAACTTGGGCCAACTATATGAAGCGAACCCAAATTCAAACTGCAGAAGCGCATCAATGGACAAGCAGCACAGACCCCTATGCTGGGGGAGGGGGGGGGGGCGGTGAAAAATAGAAAGTGTGAAAGTGAGATAAATAGGGCTTTAACTCATTCGAAGTGAACCTAGCAACTTACTAATCGTTTTACAAAGGTCTTCTTATTATTACATGTTTTTTTGTGTCAACCAACTTCTTGTGCCATTTCAAGTTGTAACTGAACTCAGTCTATCCCGAATTTACTTTATCTTCTTTTGTCCAATAATGTTATTGTCTAAACATAATTTTATAAACCTAATATAATTGCAAATAAATCCTCCAGCTAATCTGATTTGACAAAACGCTTGCCTGTGGTTAAAAGAGATCAAATCATGACAACTATGTATGACGTACTGTGCCACGTTACAACCATATAATTGTATTCGCTATATACCACAAAACTACAAAACTATAGTGCCAACCGCCCTTGCAAGGACGAAGGCAGAATAAGTTTTTGATCTCTGAATTAACTTTAAGACTGGATAAAGACAAGACGATCTACCACAGACTACATGAACAACGTAACAGCTATAATACCTACACAGTATTATGAATCAGAATGTCAAGGACATATCTGCTTATAGTAAAGTTAATGCCCGCCTAGCTGTTTTAATCCCTCTTGAATCCGCTTGAACAGCCATTAACTTAACTGAGACGATCGATACAGATATGTCGGAGGCAAATTTATAAACTACGAGTATAATTCACATTTTCTAGGTCACATGAAACAAGGGGGGGGGGGGGGGGGGTCGTCCATATCTCGCCAGCGTTTGTCCCCATATATTCTAAAGCGAGGCTGTACCATTTCACAGGGCTGAATCGACCACAGCAGTGTAGTGCTCGTGGCAAGATCGATTGTGGGGGGGGTGGGGGGGGGGGGGGGAATGCCAACAGAAACAACTTAACCTGGATCCCAGTTCTGCTAAACTAGAACAAGAACCACATTATACAGAGCGTTTACGTATGAGATCGAGAAAGAGAGCGAGAGAGAGAGAGAGAGAGGAGAGGGGGGGGGGGGGAGGGCAGAAAGAATGGTAAGAGGGAACCTAGATAAGTAGCAAATAAAGGAAAATGTTTACGCCAGTGGAATATCGGGCATGTAAGTCTAAACTAGACTCTCTCTCTCACTCACTCTCTCTCTCTCTCTCTCTCTCTCTCTCTCTCACACACACACACGCAATCACGCACGCACACTCACACACACACACACTACTCGTGAGCATTCATTTCCGGTGTTCACACGAATGTCATAGTTTCAACAGGCCAGACGTGTGGTGTAGATTCATTTCTCTTGGAGATACTTCAGTTAAGCGACTTGTGTAATGTCTTGATGCAGGTTTTCTAGCCGCAACGTTAATTTTCCGTTTGTGGTTATGGTAAAGCCGACTGGTTGTACTTCACTTTTGTGTTTGTGGTGACGATGAAGCCGACTGGTTGTACTTCACGTTTGTGTTTGTGGTGACGGTGAAGCCGACTGGTTGTACTTCACGTTTGTGTTTGTGGTGACGGTGAAGCCGACTGGTTGTACTTCACGTTTGTGTTTGTGGTGACGGTGAAGCCGACTGGTTGTACTTCACGTTTGTGTTTGTAGTTAAGGTGAAGCCGACTGGTTGTACTTCACATCTGGTTTGGTATCTGGGTAAGCTAGCATTGTCAGGACTATTTGACAGCAGACAGGCTGTGCGTTGATTTCGACACAGTATAAGCGTCAAACCGTTCAGAGGCAATGATAAGTTACTTAACGTAGAATTTCCTTTAACTACCATACACAGCCAGCCAAAGCTGGGCTTGGTTTGTCATGTCCTCCGCCTCTTTCAGTCTCCCATCCATTGTTACTTCAATCCTTTTATGTTCCAAGGAGTTGTTGAGCTCAAAGCAATAAACACTGAGGTTGAAGAGGAGGTGCTGCCCCACCCTGGCTTTTGCCAGGGGCCGCAATATAGGCAGGCCATAAATATGGCCAACTGTCTGAACGCGGTTTCTGGGACCTTTCCTCGGTGATCCTCATCCACATGGTGGCACTTTGTGTCATCGGGTGTTTATCGCTTGTGTGATGTCCTCAGTCAGGGAGGTGGTTTGCTGTAAAAAAAAATCTCACGTTCAACCAACACTCCCAAAGGGAAAGCTTTAGGTTATAACTGTGACTAGGGTTATGTGCGCCATATAAAATGGATTAGCACTGCACGCCACCAAGAGCCATGAAAAGGACTCCTGCAGTATTGATGCGATCAAAGGAGCCAAGACCCAAATACTGCCACGACCGTCGACGAAGTTGTCTACCGGCGAGCCAATGAGCGACCGGTCGCTGACGTGTCAAACGTGACAATATGGACAGACCTGGTTAATTTTTGTTATAATTTTCTCTGTGTGTGTTCCTGGGTCCTGTTGTGGGGGAAGAAAAGAACAGACTCACTGGACAAATATGTCGTTTGCGTCGACTAACTAGGAGGGGCTTCCCCAGAAGTCGGACTGCATCTGCCTGAGAGGCGAGGCTCCAACAATTTGCATACAAAAAAGACAGCTTCTGAAACAAGACTGAAGGCCAGAGGTGGACGAAAATCCAGAACTTTCCGCCGGAGTTTACAGCCGGTGAACGAGAAGAAAACGTACGGATAATTTCCACACAAGCGGTAGCTTCTTCTTCTTAGTTACAGTAAGGGCAGCTAGCACGCTGTGTTGTTATTTAAAGCCATGCTTTGATATCTGTTCCATTTGACAGATTTGACACATGCTTGTCATACAAATGCCACGTAGACAACGTCATACTCAGAGCCAGGAAAGGTTTGACAGCACTCAAGGTGCTAGCGGCAGCTGATATTGAACGACGTCTACTTTTCCTTCTCTATCAAGGGCTTGTGCTTAGCGTCATTGACTATGGTCTTGGCCTCCGCACTGTCAGCAAAACCCAGCTAGAAAGATTGGACCGAGTACAGAATGAGACCATGAGACTCATACTCGGCTGCACAAAAGACACCTCCTGCAACGCCATGCGTTATGTCCTGGGTCTGCCGACTATGACTAGCAGATACAAAGTGGCACAGGTCAAGGCTTACACGAGGGTATCGGCAGACGTTAACCACCCATTACACAAAGCTATACACGACACAAAAGGAACGCGTCGCAAAAGAGGCCGCTCTTGGATGGCAAAGGCGGAGGACTTAATCCAGCAGGTATGTGACCTAGATGTGATCAGTCACGGAAAAGAATGGACGAATACACCAGTAGACATGCATGACATCTCTAAGGTTGTCATCACACTCGGAAGGTACTGCAGGGATCAAATTCCTGCGGCCGTAGACACAGTAGATCAGCATTCAGACCCAGAAGATACCATCATCTACACAGATGGATCTGTGAAACGCGGATCAAGGTCAGCATGGGCATACACAGCGCAAAGAAAGGGGAAAACAATACATGAGGACAGCGGCGCTTACCAGGCAACCACGTCAAGCATGACAATGGAAATATCCGCTGCTTCTAGAGCTTTAGCATGGGTACCCGAGCAAACCGCCACACAGGTAGTAATTGTCTCAGACTCAATGAATATGCTTCAGAAGATAGCAACAGGCAGTATGCGCTCTGAATGGATAGAAAGCATTCGGTAATCGCAATTAACCTCCGCAACCTGGATCTACACACCGGGTCATGCGGGCGTGAAGGGAAATGAGCGAGCAGACCAACGGGCAAGCGCTGCACTAATGATTGCGGGGAAAAGTATGGACAGAGCAGAAACAGTCAACGCTGTACGAACTGGGCTAGTGGAGAATGAGGAATCCCTGACACTAACACGATTGCGTGATGCACGTCTTTGCCGTCTTCGAATCCGAGAAAGAAGACAATATAACCAGCTTCTTATGGGGACAATTAGTAGAAGTACTTTGGAGTGGCTGCTGCTTCGGAGAACTGAGCAGTGACATCAATTGTGATAACAAAACATAAAATAACATCTTAGTAGGGAGTCGGCAGTCCGAAACCCAAGTTTAAGGTGTCTCCTTCGTGCCAAAGAACTGCATGGCTGTTGGGTGAACAGTCGTTAACGATGGCAAGCAGGTCGTTGTATGGGCGACGCCTGCTGGTGGATGTAATGTCCTAAGTCCCTTCCCCAGCTAATAATGAGGGTGCTACTGGGGGGACCGTTTATTAACCCTCATTTAATGCTTCCGGTCAAAATGGACGCTAGGCACGGCCACCTTTTTTTTTAAAGCCGTGGCTACCAGACGGTGGCCGTTGCATTTTTGCTCCATTTGTAGACTGAAAGGATGTAGTTTCGTCGCACAGCTTCTGAGATGAGTGCATGGCGTGACACTGTGAGCTGCGTTTGTTTTTCGTTGGCACAGGAGCGGAGCAACTGTGGGGTGACCCGTTTGCTATGAAGCTGAAACTAGGATTACCAGATTACCAGATCTGTTCCATTCTATCTAAAACATTCAAAATCCCTAATTAGTCGCATTTCACGACATGCTTGTAAGAGGGACAGTGGGCACACCCCCCCCCCCCTTTCCCCATTTCTCAGGAGAAAAAAGGTTGATAAAGATATATGTGATAGAAAACGGTAACCACAGAATATTATCTGTGGAAGGGCCGAGGAACATTCTATGGATATGTGACAGAAGACAGTAACAACAGTATATTGTCTGTGGAATGATCAAGGGAAATACTGTGGATTGTCTGGTAGTGAATTAGTTAAAAGAAATTCTACACATTTCTAACCATCCAAGAAGTCGGGGGGGGGGGGGGGGGGGGAGATAACGTATTCTTGCGTAACTTGCACTACACTTTATGAAGTCACAAACTCTACATATTGCTAGAGAAACAAATACTGGTCGGAATACTGAACACACAAGTTTAAAAATAAGACAGGAGAACAAAATATGTGCTTAGCAAGGGCGCCGGAACAGGGGAGGAAGGGGGTGTCCCAGAAAATGTTTCACGGGACTATGCGGCCTTCCTAACTATTTATAGTTCTCACTGTAGGCATATAGTTACTATTTCATATTATTTCAATATCCCATTTCACTATTTTAAACTCTTATATTCACTCACACACACACACCACACACACACACACACACACACACACACACATATATATATATATATATATATATATATATATATATATATATATATATATATATATATATCTGTGTGCGTATATTTTTTGCCATTTACCACCTTATTATTATTATTATTTAGCACAGATCTCCCCTTGTGGGTCCCCACTGAGGGGAGGGGGACAGTCTCACTGCTCCCTAACAAGCATGTCGTAAAAGGCGACTAGTCAGGGTCTCCTCCAAATTAAGTGCAGCGCATCTGTCCGAGCGGCGACGAACTAGAAGTGTGCATACAATTAAGTCACGTCTGTAAAACAGATGTGCGCGCGAGAACCAAGTTCTGGAACTAGACTGAAGTCTAGAAGTGGACGAACAACCAGAACTGACGGCTGGAATTTGCAGCTGGTGCACGCTAAGAAGACAATGATTCAGCAGACCCTCATAACAGTGGACTACTATAGCTTACTTCCATAACCGCTTGGTATTGCACCAATATGTCTATTCTATATATGCCTATACGGTTGAACCGGGTTTCCCCGATTTCACTGATTCTCATCCTGGAGAAGTCGAATAAATGAAGTTCAACCCCACCACGATCACATAGCGAGCGATAAAACACCTGGTGACACAAAGTGCCACAATTCGGATGAGGACAACCAGGGGCGCAACTCCCATAAATCCCGTTCAACAGTTAGGTTATATTAGGGCTCCCGCCAACGACCAGAGTGGGGCTTTAAAATGAGGAAAAATTGCAAAAGATTTCTTGAGATGTTAATTCTATAGACTTGGCACATCAAATCGAGGGTCACCTTGGTAACGTGTGTGTGGTGTCACGAGGTCCAATTATGACCACTAATTGAAGTCATTTAATTTTTCCCCAATATCCAGAAACCATAAGTTTTTAACCAATTTGGCCAGGTACTATGGATATCGCAACTATTCGGCCTTGCATTCATTATAGATACCCTACTACTGGGAGCAATGTGGCTTTTCTGCCTACCCCCTTGAACCCGAAACAAGGAGATCGTCACCCGGTTTAACCAACTACGCTAGCCAGCCGGGCGAAGGTATTTAATAAAAATTACTGCCGGCACAGGGCCGCTGTAACTCTTACTAAAGACTGCAATCCTGTGGGGGAGGGGGGGGGGGTGATTATTATCACGCTTTTTAACGTAACTTGACTGACTGACTGACTTTCTACCCCACCAGGACATCACACAAGCGATAAACACCCGATGACATAAAGTGCCACCATGCGGATGAGGATCGCCGTGGAGAGGTCCCAGAAACCGCGTTCAGACATTTGGCCATATTTATGGCCTGCCTATATTGCGGCCCCTGGCAAAAGCCAGAGTAGGGCTTCAAATGACAAAAAATTTCGTCCTGAAAAGGACGAAACTGGATAGATAACGTAACTTGGGCCCCTTGCACCTTAATCCAGTGATTCCCAAACTGTGCGCAGTTGCGCCTCGGGGAGCCGCGACCTCTTCACAGGGGCGCCGCGAAATTTTCGAAGATACACGAGTTTTTCTGTAAATCTCTTACATACGAATAGTCATACTTTTACTCAGGCTAAGGCGCTGTGGACAAATTTCATTTGAAAAAAAAAAAAAAAAAAGGCAACGCGACTAAGAAAAGTTTGGGAAACACTGCCTTAAACCCAGCCGAGAAAATGTGTAGCCAAAAGGGGTGGGGGGAGGGCGCCCACCAATGTTTTCTTTGTTTCGACGCCCCCTAATACCCGCTGCCATACAGGCGATATATTTCTGGTCACGGCATCTGTAAACAAGTCTGCCACATGTTGGACAGACGCAACTGTGCAAGGTGCCTGCCTGGCAAGTTGGGAAGGGGTCCCTTGGGAGGGGCGATGTGTTAAATCCTGGGAACGGCTTCTAGAATTAGGAAAACTCTCCGACAGTCTGTGTTAGCGGCTGTCTGCTGCTGTGCATGCCAAATACCATCTCAGGTACACACTCCAAGTCACCACATGGCTTCTCCAATCCTTCATCTGTCTGGCTTTCTTGTGTTCTTTTGTCCTGTCTTAACTGAATTGTCCCGTCTTTCTGTCTGTCTTTTTTTCTCTTCTTGTCTTTCTTTCCTTCAGCTTTCCCCTCTTTTATTTTCTCTTCCCCTGTCCTATCTGTCATTCGCTCTGTTTTATTCGTCTTTCTGTCCATCTATGTCTGTTTTTATTTAACCCCCCCCCCCCCTTTTCCCCCCGTAATCATATCATCCTCTCCGAAGGATGGGGAAGTCACCATCTGATGAAATATTGTAACTAAATTGAGCACCCGTGTCCACCCAGACTTAAATATGTAGCATTCATTTGTACTGAGAAGTAAATGAGGCCAGCTACCACATCACCCATCCAGTACCAGTAGTACTGCTACCACTACCACCACCACCATCACCATCACAACAACAAAAACTGTCACTACAGTCTGTGTAGGTCGGTGTAGCCAGAAGAGTTAGCGCCGCATGCTGTCGCCACGAACTGTTTAGTTTAATTTTGCCCTCGACAACTTCATCACCAATGATGGAACCCACAGTAAAAAGTACACTATACTCACGAATAGTGGAGAAAAATACCCCGAACCCGTCATCTCTCCCTCTCCGAAGGGACGATTTTTAACTGACCTTGGTATCCATGTCCACCCAAACTAAACTGGACTGTAAGCCGTCTTAGTAAACAGTTTCTGTCATCGCCGATTAATTTTTGATCAAGAAGCGTCTCGGGAAGGCTAATGGGGATTTAACTGAAATCGGATGTCTTTGAACAAAAGGCGCAGATATCCCAGCCTGGCTGTAAACCACAATACAACATGGCAACCACCCTTTTAAATGAGAAAGAACAATTGTCACACAGCGGGAAATCGAACACCGTTCACCCGCGTGAAGGATGCAATATTCACAACTATACTACCGAGACTGAAGAGTTTAGGTCAGATATCGCAGCCTAGCTGTAAGCCACAACACAACGTGCCAATGGCCCTCTCGAGGGCGAACGAAGATTGCCCGTGACATGACCATTGAGCATCACATCGCCGGCTAGCTGTAAACCCTAAAACCGAAGGGCGTATCCTAGCCGGCAACGAAACAAATAATGATTTGACCGTTGAAAGCAATCCGCTCAGTAGTTTCCGAGTCTACAGTTAACAGCGTCGGAAAATTAACATTTTTATTAATATAGTTGAAGTGAACTTCTCCCACACCGTGACCACTACACGGGTTAAAATTTTCATTTGCCATTATGACTAAATTGTTTAATTTAACAGTAACATTGATGGTCCATGTTATCGTGCATTTCTTTATTTACTGCGACAATCAGTAAAAGTAAACATTCCTTAGAGTTATGTTCCTGTGAATATTTTCCACCTAATACTTCCCTTGAAAAAGTGGTTAAAAAAATAAATTTCGTTGTTATATTCCTTGAAACCACATATCTAAATGTGCCCGAGACAATACATGTGTCTCTCTCCAAAACTGTTAAATACTGGTGTTAGTTTTACAGGGCATGCCTCGGGTGCACTTAGGTGCATTGACTAAAGATACGGCAACGGTGGAAACAAAGTCGAAGACTGGAGGCAGACCAGCGGCCTAACAGGCAGGTAGTAAAAGTTCCAGTTTGCTGAGAATCGACTGACTGACGAAAAGCGCATATATCGTAGCCTAGCTGTAAACCTCAGCAGAAGGAGGAGAAGACGACGAAGAAGAAGTAGAGGAAGCAGCTGTCTACCTTTGCGTTCAATCTTTCCCTCCAGGATGATTTGTGTGTTGCGTCTTTTAATAAGCATTGAACCAGCAGTCTGCATACAAATAAACCAGTTTTGTAAAGCTGGTGTGCAGGCAAAACTTAAGTTCTGAAACGAGACTCTCAAGTCCAGAAGTTTACAGCCGGTGAAGAAGAGAATAATGGGAGCCGAAATATTTCCATTGGGTCTGCCATTTCTTTCAGCAGTTTTCTTTTCAATCCAAACAATCACTAAACTATATTGAAACCAACACTCCCAAATGAAAAGTCTGCTTACATTAAATACTTATATATCCGCTTGTGGGTTCCAGGGTTCCATTAAGGGGAAAATAAGAACAGATCCACTGCCTCACAAATAAGCATGTCGTAAGAGCCAACTAACTGGGTGCTTCATTCAAAAAATGACGGCATCTGTCTGGAAGGCAAGAAACCAACAATCTGCATTACGATAAGTCAGATCTGTATTACGGACGTGCACGCAACTCAAGTTATGGAATAAGAATAAAGTCCAAGGTTGACGAACAGCAAGAACCTTCCGCCAGTGAACGCAAAGAAAAATAAATAACATCTATTTCCGTAAACATATCAAGATTGCTGAAAACATAAATAAATACAAGGGGGAATACGAGGGTATCAACACAAGGAAAACCTTGGTTGTGCTTGGCCGGGAGGGAAGGGGCGCAGCTTCCTCTACAAATTTTTGTTTAACAGATAAACCCATCCTAAAATACTTACTAGGGGTGTCCGTGCCCCCAGCGCCCCTATCCTCAACAACATTCCAAATGAAAGAGGTCGGTTTCTTAACCTGTTCAGTCACACACAGGCTGAAAACCACTGCTTTTAAGAAACGAAACGGAAACAAGACAGACTTACCGCCGTCTCCGATCAAATGCATCTGAATGAGGCGCGGGTCCACATTGTGTTCTTCCAAAACCGTATCGTCGGTCAAGGTCAGGCTCTGAAACAAAACAAAACAAAACCGAAAAAAAAAAATATTACACCAGGTTCGCATTACCTGGCTGTGTTGGTTAATTGGAAGCTCGTTTCAACATTTTTCTTTCACATATTAGAAGGAACGTTAGTATGCGTGTTGTTGTTGTTGTTGTTGTTGTTCTTCTTCTTCTTCTTCTTCTTTTTCTTTGAACGATTAAAAAATAAAAACATGTACATAGTGTGTAGAGAGTAAAAGTAAATGATCTTCTTTGAGCGATTAAAAACATGTACACAGTGTGTAAAGGGTAAAAGAAAATGACATACTTTCCTTCTTCTTTGAGCAATTAATAGTTAAAAAACAGGTACACAGCGTGAAAAAGGTAAAAGTAAAAGACTTTCATTTCTTGTTTTTGGTATTGTTGTTGTTGTTGTTGTTTTTTGTTGTTGTTGTTGTTCTTCTTCTTCTTCTTCTTCTTCTTCTTCTTCTTCTTCTTCTTCTCTTCTTCTTCTTCTTCTTCTTCTTCTTCTTCTTCTTCTCTGAGCGATTATAGCAACAACTGGTACACAGCGTGTAAAAGGTAAAAGTATGAGACTTCTTCTTCTTCTTCTTCTTCTTCTTCTCCTCTGAGCGACTATAAAAACAAAAGGTACACAGTGTGTAAGAGGTAAAAGTATGATACTTCTTCTTCTCATTCTTCTTCTTCTTCCTCATCATCATCCTCTTCTTCTCCTGTGCTTCTTCTTCTTCTTCTTCTTCGTCTTCTTCTTCTTCTTCTTCTTCTCCTGCTCTGAGCGACTATAAAAACAAAAGGTACACAGTGTGCAAGAGGTAAAAGTATGAGACTTCTTCTTCTTCTTCCTCCTCCTCATCCTCCTTCTCCTGTGCTTCTTCTTCTTCTTCTTTAAGCGATTATAACAACAACCGGTACACAGCGTGTAAGAGGTGAAAGTATGAGACTTCTTCTTCTTCTTCTTCTTCTTCTTCTTCTTCTTCTTCTTTAAGCGATTACAACAACCGGTACACAGCGTGTGAAAGGTAAAAGTATGAGACTTTTTTGTCTTCTTCTTCTTCCTCCTCATCCTCCTTCTCTTGTACTTCTTCTTCTTCTTCTTCCTCCTCATCCTCCTTCTCTTGTACTTCTTCTTCTTCTTCCGCCTCCACCTCCGTGCTTCCTCCCTGAGCGATTAAAACAACCGGTACACAGCGTGTGAAAGGTCAACGACTCTTCTTAAACAAAGACCGCGTTGAGCATGTGGTGCCAGATCCTCATTTTATAGACCAATCGGCACTCGATGTTTGATGCCTTTACTTCCCAGGATGATTCCGGGTATTCATTTTAGGCTGAATAAGTTATTCAACATCCGAGACGTTTAATATGTAAAATAATCGACGACACGACATATTTAGTGCGTAATACAATGTATCTTTCACACGTTTAGTTTGTAACGTAGTATTTTATCCCATAAGTTTATTGTCTAACATCCATAATCAACATTTAGTGTGTAAGATAACGCTCCATCCTACACGTTAAGTGTGTACGATCCGTCATCATCCACGTTTAGTGTGTAAGAAAACGCCTCACCCTTCACATTCAGTGTGTACCATCCATCGTCATTTTAGTAAGATAAATCCCCACTCGACGTTTGACCATCCATCGTCATCCACTTTAGCCAAGAAAACGCCCCATCCTACACATTCAGGGTATTCCATCGTTCCAGTTTAGCATGAAAGAAAGATAACGCCCCATCCTACATATTCAGAGTGTACCATCCATCATCATCCACGTTTAGTGTGTAAGATAACGCCCCATCCTACACATTCAGTGTGTACCATCCATCGTCATCCACGTTTAGTGTGTAAGAAAACGCCCCATCCTACACATTCAGTGTGTACCATCCATCATCATCCACGTTTAGTGTGTAAGAAAACGCCCCATCCTACACATTCAGTGTGTACCATCCATCGTCATCCACGTTTAGCATGAAAGAAAGATAACGCCCCATCCTACACATTCAGCATGTACCATCCATCATCATCCACGTTTAGTGTGTAAGATAATGCCCCATCCTACACATTCAGTGTGTACCATCCATCATCATCATCCATGTTTAGTGTGTAAGATAACGCCCCATCCTACACATTAAGTGTGTACCATCCATCGTCATCTAAGTTTAGAGTGTAAGATAACGCCCCATCCTACACATTAAGTGTGTACCATCCATCATCATCCATCGTCATCCTACGTTTAGTGTACCATCCATCATCATCACGTTTAGAGTGTAAGATAACGCCCCATCCTACACATTAAGTGTGTACCATCCATCGTCATCCACGTTTAGTCTGTAAGATAACGCCCCATCCTACACGTTAATTGTGTACCATCCATCACGATCCACATTTAGTGTGTAAGATAACGCCCCATCCTACACAATCAGTGTGTAACATCCATGATCCTCCACGTTTAGTGTGTAAGATAACGCCCCATCCTTCACATTCAGTGTGTACCATCCATCGTCATGCACGTTGAGTGTGTAAGATAACGTCCCATCCTACACATTCGGTGAGTACCATGCATCATCATCCACGTTTAGTGTATAAGATAACGCCTCACCCTACACATTTAGTGCGTAATATAATGATATATCAAGAAAAGATATAAAACCGAACGAAAAGTTTATTAGTACATTATATAATAATATTAATATAATGATGACTCATACATACTACATGTTACGTGTATAAACAGTGCACTATTCCAGCCGTTAAGCGTGTAACAATTACGACCCCTATTTGTGTATAATTATGGGTTATTCACAACTTCATAATGATACATAGATACGATGACAAGCTAGGAATCTCCAGTGTGTTGCCTTTAGAGTACATGCAGCATTGTCTTCTTCTTTTGGTCGCGTTCACACGTTCATAGGCTGGAATCTCCGGCGGATAGTTCTACTGTTCGTCCACTTCTGGATTTTTGTCTTGTTCCAGAACTTGAGTGTAGTGTGCACATCCGTTTTACAGATCTTGCTTATTGTTGTGCAGGCTATTGGTTCCTCGCCTCTCAGGCAGATGCACTGACGCATGGTCAGCATAATTCCAACCGCCTTTACTTCCCATGTACCTGGTGCCCATTAAGACTGGGGTCGACCTGGAGGCCAAAGTCATTTCTGAAAATGTTCTACTCCGTTCGGATTCGAAACCACAGCCTTCGGATCCACAGAACAGTGTCTATCCGCTTCAGCACAGCGGCTCTCAACGACCTAATGGGGAATACAAATAACGAGAGATGGATGGATAGAAAAGAGTGTTGGCGGCCAGGCTGAGTGGCAGTTATATGAAGGCAGACAGAAACGCAGACAGACATACAGACAGACATACAGACAGATCCCCGTGTGGGTTCTAAGGCCCTTGTGTAGGGAAAACAAGAACAGACCCACTGCCTCCCCAACAAGTATGTCGCAAGAACCGACTAATTGGGCACTTCTTTCGAAGTTGGAGTGTATCTGCCTGAGAGGCAAGGAACCGACAGTCTGCATAATATAAGTCAGACTTGTAAAACGGATGTGTACACAACATTCAGGTTCTACAAGACTAAAAGTCCCGGGGTGGAGGAATAGCCAGAAGTGGACGAACAGCTAGAACTTTCTGCCGGAGTTTACAGCTGCTGAACGCAAAGAAGAAGAAGATATAGAGACAGACAGATAGTGGTCAAGAGAACTTAATTTAATATTCCTTCTTATCACTGCTGTCTAGC